>JAPYZO010003091.1:0-13911 GCA_030522905.1 Torymus flavipes
ATCTGTGCCCTAAGTAGTCCTTTTTTGCACCGTGAGGTTAGCGCACGAGCGTAGCGAGTGTGATAAACACAGTCCAAAAAAGTACTACTTAGGTCACAGATAGGGGTGACTTAAGTGCGGGCTTAGGTCACACAGTGCTATAAAATTTTTAATTATTTTGATGATAAATAACTTAAAAGGAAATTTTTCAATATCTTATTAGTTTATTTTTACATTATTAATAAAACTTTATTATGTTAATATTTTTACAAACCTACTACAATAAATACTTTCCAATTAGTATTTAAAAAAACTAGTAATTGAATATTGCGTACCCATAATTAAGTATTTACCTTTAATCAAGTATAAGAAAGAAGATTTAATAAATACTAATATTAGAAAAGAAATAAAAAAGATACGTAAATCTTATTTATGCATTCTAATTACAGCAAATCGATTTCGTTTATCGTATATAGTCTAGCAGTGTATACTTATTTGCACTTTTTTCTTGATATCGCTCATACAAGCAAGAATTTGAATACCACTTTATCCTTTATTGTCACCGAAATACCCAGTCAATTTTCACGAAATTTCGGCTACTTTACCATGCAAATACAAAATAATAAGGTAACTTTAATTTTCCATCCTTTTAAACAAAGCATACTCTGGATTACGTTTACCCTTATTGTATAGAAAGCCCCGCCAATTTTACTTTTATACGATGCGAAAGAAAATGATCGATAAAGTGGGAAGCTTGCAGATCCTAAGCCATTACACATTATCACGTTAAAACACTGTTGAAGTCATATGAGCTAGATGTTTACATGGAATTAACATTTTTTTAATTATCTGCATCGATTATCAATTTCACGTCGAAGAATGACGTCTTTCTTATCTGTGCTTATAAATTTAAGATGGAAGATAGACGTCTTAATCGAGAATATCGATCAGCTTGCATAATCAGTCTCTGATGCTTTATCGTGACAGTATGCAATTAGATCATTTTAAAAGGTGATAAATAATGCAAGAACCATAAAAAGGTGCATCTTTTAAAGTAATCTATAATAATAGTCGTTGATTAAATAATTTTAATATAAAAATATATTGGGTAATAGTATTTAAATCCATATACAATTTTGTTAGATTCTTTTAGTCTTACTAATGTTGACTACTCACTTTATTCCCAGATTCAGGATTCGTTATGCTACAAGGTACAACCTATTGGACGGACCTGTTCGTCCGGCATTTTCTGTTTCAAGCTGAACACACAATAGACGGCGACGATCTTCTGTTCTTCGTGCGCAAGAAGCACGTGAAGAGCTCCTCGAGATATTTACCCAAATTTGAGACGGAGGTCGATGTCTTCCGCAAAGATAGCAAGAAGTTGCCCATCGGCGATCCAGACATCGACTGGGAGGAGACGGTTTACCTCAATCTGGTCGTTCACCAATTTGATTACACCCTCACCCTCGCCATTTGCACGAGGACAAGCCCCAAGGAATTACAAGTGAGTTGCGGTTGGTGTATATCGTAGTTGCGCATTAGTTGCACGAACTAGAGTTAGCGAGTTCAGACTTTACAAAGGGAATAAATTGAATGACAGTATGTGTGTATCTGTGTATGTGTGTGGAGCTGAGAATTATTCATTCCATATGGTTTGTGTCTAGATTGGGATATGAAATGGCACGGAGAAAGGCTATGGTCCTAGGGCGAATAATAAAAATCAATATTGAAGTGCTTAACTGTTCTCTAGAGACTTATGACATGAAAGTATGACTTTGCAAACAATTAGAGAGATATCAAGAATGCTTTAAGTCAATATATCAAACTTAGTCGCTAAAAATAATTCATGAATACAGGTATTAAGAAGACATTCCCAGAAAGTATATGCTAGTCCGAGTCGTCGACGGATGGACGCCAAGGGCGACCTGGAGGAGATGACTTACCCTCACATCTGCTTTATGGTTGACAACTTCGACGAGGTTTTCTGTGATATTCTAGTCAGAGATGGGGAAATGGTCTGCGTGGAGCTGGTGGCCTCCGATAGAGAGGGCGCTGTCCAAGGCGTTATTTTCCTTGGTTCTATAAGATATGATGCACTGAAAAAAGTTTATGATGCACGGGTATGTCTTGATAAATTGGTCTTAAAATTGACCTTACCAATGCAACTGTTACATTACTTTTTATTTTTTAGTCGAGTTTGAGTACAAAAATGGCACAGAGGATGACGTTTGGTCTCTTCTCCGGAGCAACGACGCAAAGAGTAGAATTTGTAAGAATGAAAGGACCTCAAGGTATGTTTCCTCGTAATACTCCTGCAGAAATACACAGCTAAGACCCCGCAATTCGATTACGGGGAACGAGCGGTATGTGCTATTGCCTGGAGATTGTATATCCCATTCAGTGGCTTATACGCGCTCGGTCCAATATGACGTTCAATTGTTAGATGGATGCTACTGCCCACTGTGCGAGTGGTACTATTCTTGGTATACATGACTTAGGTGGCAATGGAATAGGCTATAAAGACAACCTACTTTCTTAGAATCGATTGGATTTCCGTTTAAAAGTCTAGGTGGTGTAGGATCGTAGGTGCATTTCAGCATGATTTTGCTTTTTTTAAATACACAACTATGAAGAGTATATTAAAAAATCAATACTTTGTTGTTGTATTGGGACATCATCTACTAGTTAGGTTTATCAAATGAGGACAGCACAAAATTTTAGAAATATTCAAACCATTAGAAATAAATCCTATAATGTTAGTTCTACAAAGATCAATAATAAAAAAAATCGCTCACGCAATTTAATATCCACAGGAAAAGGTCACGCTGAAATGGCTGTGACGAAGCCGAAGGGTTCGGGAGCCGAGACACCTACCTCGGAGCCTGGCTATTGCGTAACAGATGCCCTTTGGGACGCCGAGTGGGACGACGCAGAGGAGCTGTTCATGTATCGTCATCAGCGCAGGCTCTCCGATCCGAGTGCCAACCTGAACAACTTTGTGCGCGGCGGCTGGCGTACAAAGCCCGACGGCGCCGCGACGAAGGCCAGGTCGGAGAACGAGGGCCTGGACTCGATGGCCAATGGACTCAGTGAGATCGAGGCCGGGGACGTGCGAGATGGTAATACACGCTAATCGCATAGCATTTACATTAACACGAATTTCTCGTGTATACGTTACGAGGTGCTCAACAATAATAGTGTATGCATATACACTGTATCAGAATGCACTAGTGGCTGGCTAGACTCTGGATAGTCGGTTGTTAAATTGGTGAAAGGATTTTTAGGAGATTCGCTGTTTGGTATGTGAGAGGTTTAAATCCTCTTGTGTCCAAAATTATTGTCGACGCGAAAAATAGTTTTTCAGAGTTACTTGAGCAAAAGTTGAGCATTATCGTTCCTATAAATTTAAGAAACTTTTGCAACGATAGGACTCACTAGTGACCTAGTTCGATCCTATCTTATTATTCTCTTTTTAGTCGGAATACTTGATAGGCAGAATCAGCTTTATTTTAGAAAGCTACTGCGATCTAATATTCAGCCAGTAATGAATTCTGTGTAAATATGAGCTATAATTAATATTCAAACTTATTACTACTAACTTGGATCAACAGTGATCAGTATTGTTTTATCACATTTTTGTGCTCTTCATCATCAATATTTCCAGCTATTACATTCGAATAGCAATCAAAAAATGTGATATAAACAAATATAAAGTGTATATTTTTGAAGTACATTTAGTAGTTCTTAGCTCTGAAACACACATGCATTTTTTCGCCTACACTAATAGACTCAGTCCATTTTAATCCACTAGTAAAAAGCCATTTTTAATTCATTATTGATTGCTAAATCATGCAAAAATATCATAGACTAAAATTTTTTATAAAAATAATGCGCAAAAAACAATTTTACACTTTTGAATAAAGAAGAATTCGTAATTTGATATTTCACGCATATAATACACGTAGTGCACGATTTAAAATTTTTGCAGCTCGATAAAACATTGCCATTTTTTCAAATAGCACCTTTACGTTTTCATGGTTCGTACCACTTTTGTTCTATAAATAGTCATTTTCTCGATACTTCATATTAATGCATGCTAAACTGTTATCTGTTTCCTTCTCACGTTTCTTTTTATAACAATCAACAGCTATTAAGTATAATGTGTATTATCTATCGAAAGGATATTGTTTTAGAGTTTCAAATGCAACTAGTGATTTGAATTCAATTTTAGAAAAAGTGTCTACGAATCAAATTTAAGAAAAAAAAAATAATTATAAGTTATGTAGGATTTCCAAGATGTTGATAATATTGTATGAAAAAACATTTCATTGATGTGTTTTGAAATTGCATAAAAAGCCCATACTAAACAATTTAATAGAAATTCTGTTGAAGAAACTATTCAAAAAATGAATCTATGAACAGTTTATGCAAACTAAGAGTATCAGGGATATCGACCAAAGCAAACGATCATCTTCTTCAAACACAAACACGTTTGAATGATATTGCACATACACTGATATTGACATAAAACTGACTCTACAATCGCAGTCTGTTCAAACCAACAATGAATCCTTTCTCTAACAAATCACAACCTCAAACCAATGAGCTAGAGAATCCCGTAGTAGTGATTGAACTCCGAATGTGTTGCGGATGAAACAAAAAGAGACTAGAATCGACCAGATAAGGTCTGCGCTGCATCGAGCCAACGATATATCAGATCATGTAGATACCGATTACACTAAACCATACTACTACTCTCCGCCTTGTATCAATATCACTTAAGCCAGCAAATGGACGCTAGACGTTTCGATTCGTGCAACTTGAGGAGCCTTGGCATTTACCACATGTCGATGAACTATAGTTGGGACATGTGAAACAGATACTCCGAATGTCACTCAGAAAAATAAAGTGCCTGATAGAAATTTTAGATTTGGAAAATCAATCCATCCGTTAAAAGAGGCAATCTGCTTATTTTAAAATAATCACATGGAGATTTCTTTTACAGAAAGCAAATATCTTCGTATAATGAACATATTCATGACCAAATATTTGGGATTAAGACAGTTTTCTTTTCTGAGCAAGTTACTAGAAAAGGCATTCTTAAAACTACTGTTTGATTGAACAAATGAATACTTAGGATCGACATTTTCTGATATAAAGGAATTTGACCAGATACATAAATTCTGTTGACTGCCCCAGCGGAAATAATAATTGCAAATAACTGCTAATAACTGTAAATAACTAAAAATAACTGTAAATAACTATAAATAATTGTTGATGACTGTTTATAACTGCTAATAACTGTTAAAAATTGCTATTACTGCCTCAAACCTAACAGTTTATAACAGTAATTTGCTGTTATTAGCAGTTATTTGCAAAATCTATTTTCACTAGGGTGCGTAAGAATTACTGTCTCTGTAGAGAGGAATCCTCCGACACAAAATGATTTAAAATAAGCAAATCATACTTTTGACAGATTGATTTCCAGCCTCTACCCTGCCGTATGAAGCAATTTCTTTTTCAAAATGTAAGATCTTGCAATCCTATTAACGTCATCTGAATCGATAAGTCTAATGTCCACTTACGGCTAAACAAAAGTCAAAATTACAAGAGACTACAAAAGACTGATCCAAATACAAAAACCTCATAGACCTCCATTCAGTCACTGGCACGTATATATAATTAACCCATCACCACCGTCACAACAACAACACGACCATCATCACCTATGTGTGACGTGCTCTCAGCTCATGTATCTCTTTACGCTGTGTGTGTCGTGGACTACCATCACCACCACTACGCATACATAGGCGGCGAAGGTCAGGAGGACAATGAGGATGATGAGGAGGGCCGGTGCCGCCGCTTGCCCGGTCGTAGGACGACGCCGAGATCGGCCCAGTCGTCGCCAGCGGCCGTGCGCCGGGCCCAGCGCATCGCCGCTGGTAGGTCGCCACTCCTGGGTCGAGCCGTCGCCGCAATCAGAACGGTGGCTGCGACCACGATGACACCCCCGCCCTCACCGAGGGAGCGAGCCGGTGACTTTGAGCCGTTAACTCGCGGTGAGCATGCAGCAAAAACAAAAACAAAAACGAGTAGTTTATGAGAAAGAATCGAAAGTATTGTGGATAATGATTTGGTGAAACAATTCTTTGCCCTTCTATACGGGCACGCAAGAGATGAATAACGAGAGATCGACGACTGACGCTGCTCTGGAGTATCTCGGAAATATTCCTACATGAGCTAAGATGACACTTGGAGTTTTGGATAGGTTTTTTACGATTCCGGAAATACTTGATTTTATGTATTTGAATCAGATTTTTTACCTCACACCCTGAAACCCGATCTACAGATAACTAAGATTCAATAAGTTAACTCCATTTTCATACTTTATTTCTAAGTACTTTAACGTTGTCCCAGGAAAAAAATATTCTATGATTTTTTAAGATGTGGACTTAGGATTTAAGTTATAGGCAACCTGGGCAGCTGAATATGTTGGAATTATTTCATTACTTGGGATCTTGGGAATTGAGACTCTAATTCAATAAAATTATACCCATCCTGCCTGATTTTTTGAAACATTGAATTTGTTTAAAACGGTTACTCAAAAATTCAAAATTTATTATTTAAAATGAAATCATAAAACAAGGAAGCAAAATGTTGGAGTTGATAGAAATTGTATCCCAAATAAGTATAAAACTAAAATAATAGAATATTAAAAAAAATTCCCAATTTTCACGAAAAATGTATTTTGATTGGGAAATTTACTAATTTTATAGAATTGATAATAATTCAGAGACATGAGAATGGAACATTTACGCCTTTTAAGTAATTATTGCTGCTTTTTGAAGAAGTAACAGGTCAGTTATGATTTTGATAAAAATATAACGAATAACATTTTTTTGTGCTTCGATAGAAATAATTAAATATATGCTATTTCCTCATTTATTCATAAGCGCTTGAATGTCACAAATCAATTACCATTATAAAAAATTACTTTTCATTGCTACTTTATGACATCTATGATCATAGAAATTGGTTTCTTTTCATTTCATTTGAATCTGCGCTTCAAACAAATTGTGCGACTGATGCTGCTGGTATTTTTCTAAATTTAATAATATGTAGTTTGTAAAAATATTAGAAAAATCAAAGAATTTTTGAAGACCTTAATTATCGTATGGTATCATTCCTACAGTTATTACGTATTTGGATTTAATTTTAAATTCTTTATTTCAATCACAATTATCAACGACTAACTGTGATACGTATCTTAACAAAATAAAATAAAAGTGTTACGAAAATTAATCAATATTGAAACAAGCCCATACTAAAGAATTAATTTATGATTCCGGATATAAAACCTTGAGTAATTTTTTGAAAATGCAAGTGAACGATAGTCCCAAGTCCCAAACAAACAGAGAGGAAAATCCGAGATTCTCCAAGGCACTCCGAGAAAAAAAAATTGCCTCGCGGCAAACTGAACCACTCAGAGAGAGTCAAAGTACAAACGCAAAGGCATCGTAAAAGATCTTAACTCAAATAAAGGCTAAGATAAAAGTCAACGATCCTCGGGGGCAGCGAAGGGAAAACACGAGATAGAATCCCTAATACCCCGTCATCCATCGTAGGTCTCAAACGCCAAGATTCCACTGACTCGAATCACCAAGCGGACCAACGACAACCACAGCAGCAGACCATCGAGGTTGGCAGTGAGATTCTGCTACCAACGGGTTCATCACCAACGGACGACAACGTGCGGCAGAAGCTTGGCTCTGGCGCTATCCTCGTACATGGAAAGGAGGAGCTACCCCTCGACTGCTGCGAGAACAATGAACCCTCACCTCACCACCATCACCACCTCAATCACAATCACAGTCAGCATCCCGTGCGGAGCCTTAGGTCTGCAGAGCGTAGACGTGGTAGGTCACGTAGCCTCGTCAACGAGAAGACCACTACTTCGTCCCTGTTACTACTCAATGAGAACAATGGACATCATCCAGAAGACGTGGTCGAGAGGAATGCGAACGAGACAAACGGTACAGACAGTAACGCCAACGCCAGGATCCCGAGGGCCCAGCAGGAACAGCAACAGCCGGAACGCAGTGCCACTCTACCACGTCGACGTAGACGCAGGGCATACTCGGGCAGCCTGACCGGAAATCCCCTGCCCCCGCATCGCGTCACCCCGGACGGCACCGCGATCTACTATTGGTGCGAGCTTCCCCGGCGGCCCGGCTCTCAGGGTAAATGTTCCCACGAACAAAGTACCTACTACCACTAATGCTACTACTACTACTACAACTACTACCACCACCTCCCCTCTGTGGACATAACACCAGATTCGGATGGATCCTTTTGTCTTTTGGAATTCGACTTTTTTATTCATATACGTATAGATTACACACTCGAGCACTATGTTGTTGGCTATATTATGTAAATTAAATGCGCGATAGAGAGCTGTAACTACCGTTGATTTGTGTTGGTGACTGTACACCTTTTGGTTGTGTAATTTTTGTCAAGGTGTCTCAGGGAGATGCTTTATTAGGTAGTCTTGAATTTTTGTCGAAGTATATTCACTCAAAGTCTTTTGGCGATGGGCGATTCAGTGTTGTTGGCTTATCCTCCAGAACTAATGTTATTGTTGGCTGATTTGATTTTGGCTAAGCGATAATAGTATACTAAAATATATGCCTTTTATTCAGTTTTTTAATATGTATTTTTTATATAAATGTATTTTTGATAAATACGTTTTGTTATTGAAAAAAATTTATAAGAACACTTTATTAGTTATAACCACGTTTATATAAATTTTTTGTAAATATCTAGTCAAAGATATTTAGTGTATTAAAAACAAAGTATTTCTTGGATAAAATATTTAAATGAGACATTGTTATGAAAATTATGTTATAAAATAAACTTTAGGCTTGAATATTTGAAATCTCCAACATAGGCTTAAATACAGAGAAAAAAAGTCTTATAACATATAGAATTTTTGAATTTTATGCCCATACAAGTAACAACAATAATTCTTCTTATTAATCCTCATTATTATCTGCTTTAATTAGATGTTTCTAAGTCCCTTGTTTTTGTAGCTACACCAATGCTCAAAAATTGTTATGCTTGTTGCTGCTTTTTACATGAAAACGAATTTTACATATTGTAAACACCAACCAACTGCTGAAGCAATAGTGTAAAATTATCTAGTTTTGTTAAAAACAGAAATTATTAGTTCAAAGTATTTTAAACATTTTTAAAGACGAATTCCGCATAAAGGGTCTATTCGAACCTTAGTTACCCTGTAAAAATAATTTGGAAAACACAATTTTTCTTCTACACATACATGCCAGCACTGAACAATTACTTCCTACTCTATATACCCTTCTATTATGCTGAATATAATTAAATAGTTGAGAATTCGAAAGAATTACCTTTTTTGACACTCCGTGCGTAAAGTACCATGTTTTCGCACCCTTAGACTTTCAAGCGTGCGCTAGGATAGCACTTTACGCACGTTGTATCAAAAAATAGTGTTCAATACTCGTGTGAAAAATGATTCTCTCGCTTCGCTCGAGTGACAAACTCACACGCGTGGGAAAATCATTTTTATCGTACTAGTATCGAAAAATACTATACTCTATTTAGCGTAATTAGACCAATGATATTGGTTATTGAAATTTAGAAAAAAACTTTAGGAAAAAAGCCTTTTTTAATTTAATTAGTTTTATAAAAATAAAAATATTTGTCTTTTTGATTTTTGCAAAGTTATTTAAATGGTCAGCATGAAGCGTATACAAACAAATATCTTTTCAAAAACGTACAAAAGTTTTTAGCATTCTATATCAAAGAAATTTATTTATATACTAAAAAATTTATAATGTATACTGTAAAGTCTGCACAAAATTTTATGGCGCGAATGTATCTTTAATTTCTTTAAAGGTACAGTGAGAAATGCTTACTATACAAAGTTCCTTACTTATATTCTAACAGTGAAGTGTGCTTACATTTATGTACGTGAACACGCGGCATGAGTCACACATGTTCTCACTGCTCCATTGTTCCAGATTGTCGATGTCTATATAGCTGTTTCAATTGCTGTTATATTCTGTTCACGATTACGAAACACATTAAGAAAAATCATTCAGAAGCATACATTGCAAATTCACAATTCTTTTACAACGACATCAACATTAACATTAAACAACATAACAACATTTCAAAACTAATTATATCTGAAAATAGTGAAACATTAATGTTAGAAGTTGGATATACTAAAATTTGTTATACAGTGTTATACAATAGAAATAGAAAAAGTAGATAAGATAGTGAACAAACTAAAATTTACATTGATTGAAAGGTGATTAAATTATTTTTCAAATATCGAAATTTTTTTCAAGAAAATAATTAAGCTAATATTATTTCAAAGGAACCTTTCTGTCAGTGTTAATAAAGCTAATGCTTGTTTTAGAACAAGTCAATAATTGCTTTATCCGATGTCTCTACCAATGCTATGTTTTTCTCAGAACTGGACGACGGGGCGTACAATCCGCTGTGGACGATGCGGGGATTTACTCAAACTTTCCACTTCTGGAAAGAAACCAAGAGAGCCCAGTCCGTCCCCCTTAACGCCTTCCTCACCTACATCACGCTTCCGTGGTGGAGTATAGCCAAAGGTACGACCTCGAAAACACAATTATTCCCTTCTAACGAAATGGCGAACGTAACGACTAATAATTATTGGTTTTTTGTTTATATCACAGATATTTTAGATCATCGAGAAGGACCCATTTTAACATTTTAGCCGGCATCGCGCGCGTACCTTGGAAATGCGACGACATTCCTCTTCTTTCACTTTGTACACTGGGCGCCGCTGATACCGGACGAACTCTCAATGTGTACAAATGAATTTACTAAAGAAGTTATGCAAAAATCTAAATACAAGTCAAGTTTTTTAATGTCCCACTGTCTAGTGTGTATTTTTTTCATTTTGAGATATGTGATAATGAGATATTTATTAAAATAAAGAATTAAATTATGCATTTGAATTTTAGTCTTCTATCCTTCTTATAAGCCTATAATATTCAGTAGTAAGTTGTTATCTTTAAGGATTAAATAAAATTTTCAAATTTATATCAAACACATTATTCTAAATGTGAGATATTTCTGTTTATTCTTAAAAATTTTATACATAAAATAAATAAAAATAACGCTACATCTATTAGACATTTTATAGTAATCATATATTCTTTACATTTTTTATCATAAACTTAGTGCAACTCATTATTGGTAATGACTATGGTCATGCTGATACGTATAAAATATTGTCGCGCATTGAATCTCTTGCTTAAACACAATCCTTCATTTATCAACTTTTTGTCGTTTGGCCAAAAGATCCTGTATTTCTTGAAGGGTTTTGCCTTTTGTCTCAATCATGCAGAACATTGCAAAGGGTACAACCAAGAAAGTCAATGCGGCGTACAAGTATAAGACGAAAGGATGTCCGTAGTAGTCTACCAACGGCTGGTACGACTTGGTCGCGCCGAAGGCGAAAGCGGCTGCAGTAAGACTGGCCATGCAAGCGACGATACACTTTATGTCCGCGGGAAAGGTTTCGCTTATGACGGTGCTGGGTACCGCAAGAATACCAATGGCAAATAGGGCAGCGAAGAGAAGCATGGAGGAGATGATAAGCCATTGAAGGCTTTCGGAAGTAGCGATACCTTTCTCGATCAGCAGGAAATGTGTACCCATACCGATCATGGAGATGGTGACTCCCAATCCTGAGATGTTTAGTAGAATCCGTCTAGGAAGAGAAAGATACATGTGTGTATTTGTCAAGGATGAAGTATTATTACTGAGTGGTGATAAAAGAACTGTTACAAAGTTATTTTAAAGATTAGCAGACATTAGATAAAACTTATTCTATGTAAAAAAAAGATACTGAATATCAAAAAGGCAGAACCTTATATTTCATATTTATGAAATTCAGCATCCGATAAATTAATTATAAAATACTTATCCAGATTAAATTACCTGCCACATCGATCAATCAATACGACGGAGCAAATAGCAGAAACAACAGCCACTCCATTCACGATCATGACAGCGATACTGGGTTTAATGATAACAAGTCCAGCGTTGATGAAAATAAATTCCATGAAAAAGAGGACGCTGTTGATACCACAGATCTGCTGTAAAGCCCACAAAACATTCACGAAAATAATAGCGCGATTAAGAGGCGGGCTATACAATTTCTTCATCTTATCCGAGAAGCTCACAGAATTATTGTTCGAAACAAAGTTCTTCACTGCTTCGAACTCCTCGTCAACGTTATAACCCGCTCGATACCAATTAATGGATTCTCTTGCCTTTTCTAAACTGCCCACTGAAAAATTTATAATAGATCAGAGCAATAAATTCGGTACAAGACTTACCGATGTAACAATTTCATGGTTTTTTTATGCATTTTACATATTGTTCCTACATGTATTCATTCATATCTCTTATTACAGGTAATCTCCATTTATTTCTCAGAATTTTTGTGGAATGAATAATAAGAATTATGAGACAAGTGCAAACGGTATCTAATACTTTATCCCATACTGCAATTGTGTTTTGCGATGAGCTTACCTTTCACAAGATGATGCGGTGACTCGGGCATCCACAGAAACAGCGCAATGAGCACAATACAGGGCGTCAAAAAAATCCCACTGAAGACCTTCAAGGACAGATAGGATCCTGCTATACTACTAATTGCAACCCCAAAAGGTGCACCAACCATAGCTAGTGTCACAAGAGCACCTCTAATCTCAGGTCGAGCCACTTCGCCTACGTACAGGGGATAGGCGCAGTAGGTGACGCCGATATTGAGACCCGCGCAGAAGCGAGCAACGTAAAGCATCCAGGCGTTCTGCGCCAGTATCATTATGACCCAGCAGGCGACCATGGGCAGGATCGTCAGCAGCATGGTGCGTTTGCTTCCGAGGTAGCTAGCGCCAAAACCCCCCATAAGGGAGCCCGTAAAGCGACCAAGATTGAGCAAGGAGGCGATCCAGGAAGCTTCATCAGTTGTGATGGGGAGAGGAGAATCTGGGGCTGTGAGGCGAGCCGTGTACGGCGAGGACCAGCCCATGGATACACCGATTTGCACCACTATCATCGTGACTGGGAAGACGTTGGATAAAATTAATAATTGTTTTAATATAGGATTAAAAATTAATATTTGAGTTACATAATAATTATCTATGCATATAACGTGTGTACATTGAATATAAACTAAAAATAGTACTTACTACCAACTCCTGTAAGATACTGTGGAAAATACTTTTTTATTACCGAGCTACTTATTTTTGATTCGACCATATTTAATTTAATACTGGAGAAAAATTGTTCCTTTTACAATCTCATACTTCTTCTTCGTCTTCTAATTTAGAACAAACTAAAAGGCTTTCAACATCGCAGCACTACTTAATTTTACAAGCAACAGCGCGATTTAATATTGTACAATCAATAGATTAATTATTATTCTCCGATAAAATTTACTTATCTAAAATCGAACTTTTGAATTATTTGCCTACATGTTGAAAAGTGCAAGAGGAAGTAAAGAAGTACATGAATTGAATAGTGGACATAATAGTTAAATAATAGTTCAAAATAAGAGACTGCATTGACTTACACCTATTTCAAATATTTAGTAAATGATAGTTACACATGTTTACATTCCTTATTGATAATATAATAAATATATAAAATTTGAGTTATTGTTAATGTGTGTGTTTACAAGAAGAAATAAATGCGTACTAGATTGTACAGGAAAAAAGTTTGATATTGCATTAACAACTTGAAAAATATATGTTGAGACGCACGAAAATACGAATCTGAACAACTGATGAATGAGCGCCACCGTACACACTTGCTACTCTATCCATGATAAGT
>JAPYZO010003092.1:0-13354 GCA_030522905.1 Torymus flavipes
GAGTCAATAGAAGAGACATCATTTTTTAGCATAATTTAGGATATTTGAGATTAAATTGCCCATATCTCAAGAAAAAGGGCCTATGAGATGGAATTAGGGACACTGGGCTTCAATTTTAGGTACCAGAAATCGACTCTCCAATGCCCATGGAAATCCGTTTCCCGGAGGGTGTGCACTCTCCTTGTGAGTCCAATCTGGATCTAATTTTTTCTTTAGTAAATCTAGCAGAGAAAATAAATGTCAAAGTCAACGATGAGACCTGGGGATCCGACCACTATCCGATTTTCATAGATGTAAATTTAGAAAAAAGCATTTATCGCAAGAAGTCATTCAATTTAAAATCCATACGTACTGACTGGGAAAAAGTAGACGAAAACCTAAACAAAAACTACATCAAATTCCTTAATACAAAATTTGATAGCATGCCTGCTTACGATAAATACGATTTTTTTACGGAAATAATTTCGAACGCTATCATCGGGAGCACACCGAAAAAGAAAAAAATGAAAAACGAGCACCTTAGGAATCCTGTTCCCTGGTGGGATGATAAATGCGAGAAGGTAAAAAGACTACGCAAGGCTTCTTTTAAAAAATATAAATTTTCCAATAAAAGAGGATTTCATAGAATACAAAAAGTACATTGCCATTGCAAAAAAAATTTAAATTAACAAAAAAAATTGCTTTAAAGAGCTTGCAAGCCAAATTAACTTTAAAACTACTAAAAAATTTGTCTGGAATAAAACCAAAATCTTAAAAAATAAATGGACAAAAATAGCACCTTGTCACAATTCAGAAAACCACCAGACTCAACAAAAAATAGATAATTCATTAAACAAAATCATCCCTCCATGGTGCCCTATCAATCCAAAATATTCCTCTACTTGTATTGTCAATGACTTCCTAAACTCAAGCTTCGACTTTACGGAATTCAACATTGCTCTGGATAGTAAAAATATACGATCAGCACCTGGGATCGACGGAATTGATTATGAATGTTTGATAAAATGGCCGTTAATCCAACACCTATCCAGAGCAATGGAAAAAATCTTACGTACACTTCATAAATAAATCAGACGGTAAAAACGTACGTCCCATCTCTTTGACCTCTTGCTTATGTAAACTTTTTGAGAGCATGCTTAAAAATAAATTACAGTGGTGGCTCGAATATAATGGCTATTTACCCAAAGAACAAACGGGGTTTAGAAAAGGCCAATCCACTGTAGACGATCTCGTCAAACTAACTCTAGACATCGAAACGGCATTCAGGGACGGGAAGGACATACTTGCTGCCTTCCTTGACTTGAGCGCCGCATTCGATAACGTTGACTTAAACCTATTATTAGATCAATTAGCCCTTGTTGGTTGTCCAGACAACTTTATAAACTTTGTAAAATTCATCACGTTCGAAAAAATTATTTTTACTGACAGTGCCGCGACAACCGAAGACACGTGCATAAGGGAGTTCCCCAGGGTGGCGTACTTAGCCCTCTCTTATATATCATCTACGTTTCCAACATCACGAAAAACCTGCCCAAAAGTGTGATCTGACTGCAATTTGCAGATGATATCGCCCTGTATTGCAAAAGATCCCAACTCAGCACCACTAAAAGACTTCTAGAAAAATCAATTGACTTGATCCACGAAAACATTCATCGTTAGGCCTTGAGCTCTCAGCCCCTAAAACCATATTCATCCATTTCAATAGATGCAAAATTAAACCCGGACAACCGCAAATAAAAGTTAAGAATCAAACAAGAAATTCAAGCCGAACAGTAAAATTTCTAGGAATCACCTTCGACTATCGACTAAACTTTAGTGATCACATAAAATACGCAAAAGGAAAGCATTGAGAAGTATGAATATCATCAAATTTCTCAGGGGTACTTGGTGGGGTGCTGATCCCGAAACGTTGATACTTTTATATAAAAGTCTATTTAGATCCATAATGGACTACGGAATGTTTGCATACTACCCGACGCAGAAAGCAGAAATAGACAATCTCGAAAAAATCCAATATCTCGCTATAAGATATGCACTAGGCTATCACTCGTACCAGCGCTCCTACAAATATATTATTAGGAGAGTCTAAGCTACCATTAATTAGCGAACGAGCCAAATCTCTATGCATCAACTATCTGAGTAAAGTTCACACGAATGAAAGCCTTCCCGTTCAGAAAACCATAACACACCTACAAAAAACTTTAGAAAAATCTAAAAATAAACGTAAATTCCCCAATCGCATATTATTTCAATCAATAGACTTCATGAAAGATAAAACAGACTTAATATTCACAGATAAAAATTACGCACTATATACTCAGAACTACGAAACGCTAACGCTCAAATTAGACATTAACTTAGAACTCGGATCTAAATTGAAAAAAAGCAAAAATCCTAACTCCATGCTTAACCAATTTATTTAAAAAAAACGCCAATGCTATATATACACACGGAAGCAAATCGCCAAACTCAGCATCGGTAGGTACCGCATGTATTTCACAAGATTTTGACACGTCCATCTCTAACAGCTTAAACCCTTTAACGTCCGTTTTCACAGCTGAATGTCTAGCTCTCAGAGATGCCGTTAACACAGCCTTGCTCAACACAAATAAGAACTCCCTTATTCTAACAGACTCTCTGAGTGCGTTACTAAGTTTGAAAAATAATGCATTCCATGCGCAAACGAACCCTTATATTCTCGAAATTAAAAAAATTGCATGTAAATTTTTCCAATCAACTGGTAATAATAGTACATTGAAATTCATATGGATTCCGTCGCACATAGGAATATCCGGTAACGAAACAGCCGATCAACTAGCAAAAGCAGCCTCCAATCATGAACCCGACATTTTGTTAAAAATCCCATTCACCGATCTGAGACAATTAACAAGGGTATTATCAAAAGAAAATACGCACACCTACATCACTAGCCTCGGTACCAATAAAGGAATTACGTACTTCGAAAACTATAATAAGAAACATTCTAAACCCTGGTACAACAACAAAAACCTACCACGAGAAATAATTACCACGATTAATCGTATCAGAGCTGGGCACTACAGCCCGGGGGCATCCTTAGCTCGCATTGGCGTAGTACCTCATTCAAAATGTCAATGTGGTGATCCAGTACAAAAACAAGTACATGCTATCAAAAACTAATATTACATCCATCTACAAAAGAGAGTTATTTCTACAATATTAAGTTTAACGCAAGTTACAAGTTTTGAATTTGCTGATAATTAAAAACTTTCACGAGAGGGAAAGGAACGAGAGATTTTTACACACATTAAATAATTAAATTTTAGATCTAGATTCACGGAAGATTTTTCCATCAGTAAATTTTACAATAAAATACATTAGGTGGCATTGTAACGGATATCTGGGGGAAAGCTTGATAGTTGTGGGAGAATGTTCGGTAGCGGTGGTGGTGGTGGCGGTAAATTATCTAAATCTACGTTGAAGTGCGTTATTTTAAGTCTTCTGGCCGTGTCCTTCTTAAGTTCTCTATAACGTCCTTTTAAGTTATTGATTCTATTGGACGTACACAACATAGATATTACAAATATCGTGAGTCCTCCTAATACTGTTATTATCAGAAAATAGATTATGTATCTTTGTTGGAATATTCTTTGTTGGATAAATCGATAGGTTCCCAGGGTTCATCGCTGGTGATATTTATTTTCATGATAGGGGTGTAGCGTCGAACTATTGCTGGTCGGTTTAGTCTTGATTAAATAAGTATAGTGGATGTTATTTTTTCAGTGCAGCTTTCTTTCATTCCGAGAAGCCCTATTCCAGAGATATAGATTTCATGAGTTTCATTGTGGCACTTTTGCTTGGCCGGCAGTGAATATATCATTTTCTGTGCCCTTTCTTGGTAAATGAAGGTAGGTTCTTTTCTCTTAATGCTGGAAGTTTTACAACTTGTTGATGAACAGTTTATGAGTCTATTTGCTTCGCATGTGGGTGTACTAATGATGGTGGTTGGATGTTTATAGTAAATAACGTTATAATCTGAGGCGCAATCGTTGAGGTTCTTGAGGTAGATGTGATGTCAGGTAAATTCATCGATGGCTAGAAATTCCGTTCTTGGAATGATGGCGACTGTTTTCTTAAGTAGAATTACAGGAATAGGATGCAACCGGTATAATTTGAAGAGGTTCCATCCGTATAATATAAATGTAATTTTTATTTGAATTCTATAACCTGATCTAAACGTTTGTAGGATAATGAATTTGTTTTGATGTTCGTAAATGGTTCTGATTGGTGGCCTTATAGAAGTATGTCTTTGTGTATTGATAAAGTCCATAAGTCCGGCTACAGCTATAGGGCTAAAGATTCTGGTACATAAAATCCCTTCTTTTATAATACTAATTACTTGTTTGAAAATTTCGATGTGGTCTGTTAAGGTTGATTCGGTTTGTGATATCCATGTTCCTGATCCTTGGTATTGGTTACGAACGTGTGGATTTTCAGGGTAGGGAGTAGCGACTCTAATTTTCTTCATTTCTGATAATTTTGTTTTTAATCTATTATGTTCTATCACTGGACTAGTGGGATCTTGGTTAATTGGGTATTCGGGGTTTTCTATCATTTCCATGATCTCTTTTGATAAATTTCTAGTAGTGTTTAGCAGGTATTCCAGATAATTAATCTTCCTAGGTTTAGTCTGCAAGTAAGTGGGCCTGAACAATCTGTTTTGCATTATTTAATTTCGGATATTATCTCCGATTCGGTGGATATTAATTGGCCCAGTTCAAAATTGGTAACTGCGGTCCATTTGTCGTTGGGAAAGGTAAAAATTCCCATGTACTCGAAGTACAAGCCCCGTATTATCCATTTCTGTGTTTGAGAATGGTTTGGCGTTGATGGTTGCGAGGATCAGCAGGCTTATAATC
Organism: Torymus flavipes; assembly: GCA_030522905.1. Taxonomy (NCBI): domain Eukaryota; kingdom Metazoa; phylum Arthropoda; class Insecta; order Hymenoptera; family Torymidae; genus Torymus; species Torymus flavipes. The sequence continues at coordinate 4,899 of JAPYZO010003092.1, forward strand.
GGTGCAATCATCCTTGCAAGAAATAGAATAGGTTAACATCCTTCTGTCTCTTCCTTTTTTTTATTTCTTTTATTAATTGGTTAGTTTAATAGTATCGTTAGTTAATTATGTTAGTAAGTTACTTAGTTAAGGGCCATCACCTAAGCGTAAAAAGAATTCTTTTAATATATGTATAATTAATATTATGATTATTATGATTCATTTTATGATTATTAAAATATCGATTCATTAATTTTTTAGTTCCTGATTCTGAACTGATGGATGTAACCGATTGTAGAAGTTCATTGAATGAAGGTAAAGGTGTTAGTTCGGGGGACGAAGAGTGGCAGATGAGCTAAGTTGGTATTTAGGGGTTGAATCATAGGTTACTTTCTGTAATGTCGAGGCAGTTTGCGTTGCGGTGGTTATTGTGTATATGTATGAAGTGCGTCTGACGATTTGGCTGAATAATCGATGTATTTAATGTAAATGACGAAAAGCGCGTATGCTATGACAACCATGAGGAGAATAGTGATTAATGTATATAGTACGATTGTGATGGTTGTGATGTTGAATTGTATTATCTCCATTTTGGTTTGAGTCGGCACCCTTAGTGGTAGATTAGATTCGAAGTGTGCTCCGTTAGTTCTTGGTTCCGTATGATGTGGTAATATCTTATCAGGAGTGATGATCTGACAGTAAAGGTTCGTTCGGAGGATTCCAAATTCCTGGATTGATAGTTCCGCTGGTAGTTGTGGGTCGCATTTTACTACGATATTCTCGGTATGTGGGGCAGAAAATAGCCATTCGTTGGTTTCTTGAAGATGTGTTCACTGCGTTTGTTTTTGTGTTTTCATTTTTATGTTGCAGATGTCCCAGTCAATTGTTGTTGTATTTTATAATATTTGAGACTCACATGTCGCAGTTGTATAGAGTGGTACGGGTTGTTTACAGTAAATGCTATGGTCTTGTTGAAGGCAATTTTTTATTGTTTTAAAGAAGGCATGTTGGGTTTTGTGTGAATTTAAAGTTATAAAATGGTTTATAGTCTCAATGGTGGCTGATACTTCTTTGCCTTGAGGTGCAAGTACTGAATGTATGCGATAAAGTTGAAATTCAGTGGGAGAGTATAAGAAAAATTTGATTTTGAAGGTGATTATACCCTTGCTTCTGAAGATATATATGTCGGTAACCTTTTTGAAGTCTGGTGAATAGATGTTCATTTTTGGAAGTTTCGCGTCCCGTTTCTGTTCGTTTATTAATTTCTTTAAATTTGCGAAAAAGTTCAATTTGTGAGTCGATAGAAGCTTGTATTAGGTTCCATTGTACGAACGTACTGGACCTAGGTGTATCGATTGGATATTTCCGTAATTCTTTAATAAGATTCAATTTTTCGCCTAACCCATTATCAATATTATAAGCTTTTCTATCGTGCTGATGGGATGGAATAATTCCGTAAGGTTGAAGATTTGTTGTAGTATTCCGATGACTGATGTATATTTTCTTTTGAGTATGATTGTCTTAGTTTCGCACTGTATCTGATCTGCACATGTACGAGCTATGCCTAACATATGAGCCTATGTGGTGTGTATGTCTATAGTGATGTGTTGAAGATTGATTTCGGAGATGACGGTGTAGCGATTTGTTTGTAAAGCCACTTTACCTATGTATTTGAAGTATAGGCCAGGGTTTTTGGGTAGTACCGTGATATGTGGGTGAACCATAACAGTTGTTGCATGAAACAAGAAGAGTAGAGCAATCATGTCTTCCTGTTGGCAGACACAAATGAAATCGCCTAAGTATTATTATAGTGATTTATATATACTTAAGTATTACTTATAATCATAAACATTTAAAGTATTTATGCACCACACCATGTTAATTTTCTTTTCTTTTTGTTTTGTTTTGTTTTGTTTTTGTTTGGTTTTTATTTGGTTTTTATTCGTTTTAGTTATCACTTTCTTCTGAGTGATCTGGAGCTTGTGCGATCCCGTCTATGTCTCTTAGACCGGAAAAAGTGCATAAGGTGGATGTTCAATTACGTTTATTGGTCTCAAGGCGTCAAATTGATAGCTGTTAGAGCGTGTTGCGGGCTTAGGTTTCTCTTTCCTCGGCCATTTAAATCATTTGAATCATTTTTTTCTAAGTAAGAATTTTCTCAGAATTTTTCGGTATCGCTGAACGCATGAAATTTTGATAAAACAAAAAGATTAAAAAATACGTTTCAAATCATTTTTGGAGAAGAACATGAATATTTTTATCCCAAAATGATCGGTGACATAGGCATACGCGGACCATCTGATTTGGAATGGATTCGGCCATATATAATTGCAAAGCCCTCTTTATTAGTGGCGCCATAATTTTTCTCAGCAGGCTTCATCATTTTTAACATGAAAGTATTTGGTCGATCTTCTCCAATTTTCCTTGGCTAAGAACTGCACCTACTGCATAATCAGATGCATCAGTGGTTAAAATGAAGGCTTGAGAAAAATCAGGATGTTGTAGTACAGGTGTAGTACACAAAGCTTCCTTTAATGGTTTAAAGCTTTCTATATGTTCATTTTCCCACAAATAAGGTGTATTTTTCTTTAACAGTTCAGACAATGATTTGGCGGAAAAACCTTCAATAAATCTTCTGTAATATCCTGCTAAATCTAGGAATTGTATGATATTTGTTTGGCTTTTTGGTGTGGGGAAATTTTTGACGGCAGTTGTCTTTTTGCATCAGGTCTTACGCCGTTTTCATCTATAACGTGACCTAAGTATTCGACTTCGGTTGCCAAAAATTCGCACTTTTCTGGTTGTAGAGATAATTTTGCTCCTAAAAGTCTGTCAAAAAGCCTTTTTACCATAGTCTTATATTCCGTGAGGCTACTTGCAAAGATAATCACATCATCTTAGTATACGAGTAGTTCACTATCTTGTAATCCGAGTAGGACAAGGTTCATTAGTCTTTGAAATGTAGCAGGATCATTCTTTAGTCTGAATGGCATTCTGAAGTAATGATAATGTCCTGTAGCGGTGCTAAAAGCGGTTTTATGGCGATCCTTTGGTGACATGTTAATCTGATGAAATCCGCTTGCAAGGTCAAATATTGAGAAATATTTGGCTCTGCCGAGCGTGTCCAAAATTTCGGTGATGTTTGGTAATGTGTGTGCATCCCCCATCGTTTTATCATTGAAGGCATGATAATCTATTACCATTCTCCATCTTTTATTTCCCTTAGAGTCGGCCTTTTTGGGGACTATCCATAAGGGTGAGTTGAATGCTGATGTGGAATTTTCTATAATTTCTTGATGCAACAATTTGCACATCTGCCTTTGGATTTCCTCCTTGTGTATAGGAGGATATCTGTATTATTTAATAAATACAGGGGCCTTGTCAGCTGTGTGTATCTCGTGTTCTAAGACATTTGTTGCTGGTAGTTTATCTCCTGGTAGATGGAGTAGTTGTTGATAATTTTTTTTTATTCCAATGACATGATCCTTTTCTTCCTGATTCAGGTGACCAAAGCGTAAACTGTTGATAATACGCGTGAGATTCTGCTGGTTCATCGGTGCGTCCTTCTGATGAACTGCAGATGAGTTTAAATTTTACCTTGGAGAGTGAGTTTGGTTCTGGGCGTATCGTGCTGGCATGGGTGGAGGTAAATATCCATTATAGGGTGCGTAATATTGATAGGGCATCATGTATCCAGTACGGTATTGAGGATTTGGCATTACTTGCCATCCCCCTTGGTATTGGTTTGGTTATGATGTCCTTTGTTGAAAATGTACTGTTCCCCTTGATGAGTAATTCGGCCGTGTTCTAGGTTGGTAAGTTTCGGGTTCTCTGGGAGAGTAGTTTGGTGATGCTCTCGGTAGATAGGTTGAGTATCCCCTTTGTTGTTTTTGAAATTGGCCGGCTTGTCTTGGTTGGTATGTCTTGTTCTTTGTAGTTCTATATTCATTTGGAGATTTGGGTCGGTAGTTGTTTGAGGATGCTAGATGTTCATTATCATTTGTTCCTCTCTTATAATTGTTTGTCCAGGGAGCTCTGGGCTGTGTTGGGTTGTTAGGTTGAGTAGATTGTGTACCTGAAGGGCCTAACTGTAGTAGTCCTTTCCTTTCAGTAGAATTAGCCATGTCCCTTTCGATGCGTTGTGCGGTCCTTAGCGCAGCATCAAGTGTCTCTGGTTCTTGTACGCTTAAGGAATAGAGAAACTCGTCTGAAAGTCCTGTTTTGAAGGATTTCAAAGCGATTCGAGCATTGTTATCATTTGTGGGACTTGTTCTACAGTAAATTTCTCCCTTGTAATGTTGTAACTTTCTTTACACCACTAACAGAGTCTAAATAATTATTAACGAAGACTCGAGCAAGTATTGCGCTACTACTTTCTCCGTTATTTCTATACTTACGGAGCCACACCACGGCTTGCGACTAATATCTCGATGAGGAAATAGCCACGACTGAGCAACAACCACCGTTGAATTCTAAAACTCTGACAAACAATACCAACGTGGATGGACACAATATTTTCCTTATTCGAACCGCAAAGAGAATAGACACATACAGGGAATAGTAGACTCGCGAATAAAAACGCAATTACTTAAGGAAGACAATTATTCGATTTATTAACGAACTGGGTATTAAGAAATTCCGGAACTGTTCTCCTGGTTGATGGCAACCGACCCTCTGGCTTCGCGTTCCTAAAACAACAAAATCCACTCGACCCTGAACCACGACCGGGAAGTACTATCTTATCTCAAGCCACCGGAATGGATGGAAATGATCTCGAGAGCCCGAAAATCTACCTTAACCCGAGTCTATGACGTCTCAACTCCTGGTAATACCCTACCAGTTCCCTGCCGCGACGATTATTCTACTCACGTACCTAGTTTTCACTCTATCACTTCGCACCACTTACTATTTCGGTAAACTACCGTTTTATTTGCTGTCTGGCACAGAAGAGAGCGACCTGTTGGCTTTCCTCCGGCTCATCACCTCGCTCGCGTCCTTTTCAGGTTTCGTGTATGCTTGTAATTGGCCTTTCCCTCCTCCTAACACTATCACTGTCCTTCTCCCATGAATCGACTACCATTTGTGCAGTTATTCTCTGCGCACGCACTATGTCAATTGTTCCTCGATCGTATTCTGTTGCGTATCACTCGATTCATCGCGAAATTACCTTCGTTCCGCCCTCCAATTGCTCGTATGCTCAATTATTCTCACTGACGGTCGTGGACGCGGTGACGAACGCGCGATACGAGTATCATACCTTCACTCCGTGCGCACTACATTCAAACGCACTCACTCTCTCCTACTCTTACGCACCTCACTATCAGCGCGCCCCTCTCTCTCCTCGAAGCATGTACCGATACCGATAGTAGCGCGCAGCCCATGCCCTCAGCCGTCGGCTGCTTGATCGTTCTCTCTCCCTCTTTCTCTCGCTCTCTCCGCGCCGCTCTCGCAACCGCGCTTCACGTTATGTTTCTGTGATTCACTAAAGGTTCTAAGAGTTGAGCTTGGATTTTCCGCAATTGGTATTTTCTACCCGCTCGTCTCTGTCGTGGCCTGTATCGTTAACAGGGAAAATGGAAAGGAACAGAGGTGAGTGCAACCGCGTTGCACCAGATAATTCTGTGTTCAGGAAAATTCGATTGCGAAAGTGCCGCACCTTACGAACCCTTGTGATATATAATAGGGGTTTTGGTCAGTGGCTTTTTATCGGACGTCGAGTCAGTTTTCAAAAGAGATTTATGATTCGGTTAACTTAAGATATATGTATACGTAATATATTTTTAGTTAAAGACTAGATCACTTTATTTTTTTAACACGGAAGTAGATAATTTACTGTTTTATTGAATTTACGTTGTTCTTCCTCGGTTTCGGTTCGTTTGTTATCTTCTAATAAGTCGACTAATTCTTTAATATTGACATATAAATCTATATTTGAAGAAGAAATGCCTGCTAAAAGCGCGGCTTTTCTTGCTTGCTTCGTTTTCCCTGCTCTCTTTTTATTTTACGGTTAAAGCGAGTTCTCATGAAATGATTGTGAATTTGTAAAGTGGTGGTTCCTTCAACAACTTTGTTACTAATAATAATCTCTTAATTATTGTTAACAAGTAAGCAAGAAGAGAGTGTATATATGAGAAAAAAAAATTGAGTTTACTTGAAGAAAAAGAACTGTTATAGTTTGGATAAAATTTATTTTGATTATAAAACTTATTCAAAAGCAAAGAATACTTAAATTTATTTTGTAATAAGTTTATTAATTTTTGATAATTATTAACAATATAATATTTGTATTTCCTTTAAATTTCCTTAATTAATTTTGTTTTGGTTAAACTTTATATATTTATTTTGTTGATAATTTTCTTCTTCGTAAAGTTTAATTATTTAATTCAATTCTTATTTATTGATAAAGACCAATATAGTTGCAAAAAAATACAAATTCTGATTTTAAATTGTTTTTATTATTTTTCGATTATCTAAGCAGTGATCGACTACCAGCCTATACACTGTTTAAACGTGAAAAATATTTTGTTTCTTAATCGGAATATCGCGATGAACTTCCAGATTATGAGCAATAATTCAGTTTCAATAAGGCGATGTATTGAACTTCCAGTTCACACATATTTCTTTTTATAGTTTTTATCTTTTATTCTTATCCTTTCCTTTGGGTTAAATTTTTCAGGATTAAATTGTTTATAATTCTTGTTTATTTAAGGGTGCCTTCACAGTGGCAGAAATACGGTGGCTATTCCTGCGACATTAATTTTCACCTAGGTGCATATGTTTTCCATACTTGCATAGCATTTGATATAATACTCAATTGACAGGGGGAGCACACGGGCTCGCTTCTCTTATTGGTTGGTAACTATGACGACCAATGAGAGAAGCAAGCACGTGTACTCACTCGGCGATGTGCAAGAGTCGTATGCAGCCAGGATCTTAGGGTCTACATGCCCGCTCTGCTTTGTAATCTAGTGAGCGTTAAAATGTCCCTAGACCATACGCGGCTAACTTTCATAGAGTTTTTACCTCGGCTCGAACCTCGGATTTACCTCGGCTCGAACGTTGGGTTTACGTCCGCTCGAACCTTAGCTTTACCTCAGCTCGACCATCGGCTAAACCTCGGCTCGAACCTCGGCTCGAACCTCGGCTTTACCTTGGCTCGAACCTCCGCTGTACCTTGGCTTTGCCTCGGTCCGAACCTCGGCTTTACCTTAGCTCAAACCTCGGTCCGAACCTCAGCATTACCTCGGCTCGAACCGCGCCCTTGCCCCGGCACGAGACACAGCTTTTACTCGGCTCGAGCCTTGACTCGAGTCTCGGTTTTACCTTGGCTTGTAGGCTGGCGCATAGGGCAGACGTTAACACCATTGGCTCCAGTTCCTCCAATATGTGTTACCCTGTTACCTCTCCTCCTGCGCTAGCTCTATCAACGATGCCTCCCCCCACCATCTCAATTTACGTCACCATCTTTGTGTATTAAATCTGTGATATTTTTTTTCTACGTACACATACATAAATTGTTAGTATATAAGCAAAAATTTTGTGACAAGCTAGCTATTGACGAGCGGATTGTTCCCCGCGTAGTTACTAGCTTGACTAATTCTTATTGTAAGTAATAGTAGTATAGCTAGGACAGTTCTGCGCCCCCCCACCACTCGTCCACCAGTCCATCAGTGCAGCACTCTGATAGGTTGAGAGAGCACGTGAGGCCCCGCCCACTGAAGCTTGAACATTTTCAATGACGTCATCGAATAAAAATTATCCGTATTTAATTATCACATTGTTTACGTGCAAAACGGTCAAATTTTGATTTACAAGCGACCGCCGGGCGTCGGCGGCGGCGGGCGCGCGCGGAGATGAGCTTATTACCGCGGTGGTGAGTTTATTACCGCGATGATCAGCTTTTTACCGCGATGGCCAGCTTATTACCGCGATGATCAGCTTATTATCGCGATGGTCAGCTTATTACCGCAATGACCAGCTTATTACCGCGTGCTTGTTTTTCGCGGTAGCCCGCATGTATGACTTTAACTCACAAGGAGAGTCCATGGCCTCCGGGAAATGGATTTTCACAAGCATTGGAGAATCGATTTCTGGTATCTAAAAATGAAGCCCAGTGCTCTTAATTCCATCTCATAGGCCCTTTTTCGTGAGATATGGGCAATTTCATATCAAATCAAAAATGATAAAGTATCGCAATCTTTTACACAAGATGAAGACGAAACAGAAACATTTAAACAAGCTTATTTACAGACTTTTCAAAAATGTACTAACTCCCTTGACAATACATATGGAGTACAAATAGATAATGATACATTAAAAATTATACATGCATTAATACATTTTACAAAACATTATGTAAAAGTAGAAAATGTAAATTTTCAAAAAACAGCTGGTCTACTCCAATTGCTCTTTCAGAAGCAACCTGATTCGAAGCAAATAAGTTCAAATGATATTCAAAATTATCGAAAAATCGTAGA
>JAPYZO010003093.1:0-13352 GCA_030522905.1 Torymus flavipes
ACACATATCCCTCCCTCTCTCTCTCTCATTCTCTCCCCGCACACGCGAAATTCAGTCGGCGAAACAAAGGAACGAGGCGCGGCGGCGGTGGTAGCGAGACGTCAAGCAGGAATTTGCATAGTGGAAGACAGAAGTGGATGCGCGCGTACGTACGCGAGACTTCTCCGGGGGTGGCTGCTGGCTGGCGCAATCAGAAATTCCTCGAAGGTGCCGCCGCTAGCTCGGCGGCGGCGGTCGCGCATCTCAGCGGTGTAGGTATAGTCTGCTACCACCGCCTCCGACTCCGCCACCACCCGCCGCACATTAACTCGAGGCAGCATCGTTAGCAGCATACCTTATCGTTTCATGCGAGCGCGCGCGCGCGGCTAACATTCGTAGAGAGGGAGCAAGCAAACGCTGCAGCAGAGCGAGCTTTGCCGCCGAAGACGAAATTCCGAGCGCTGAAGTCTATGTAGGTTTTGGGAAGGGGGTGGAGCGAGCGCGAGGGATGATTCGTTGCGCGGAGAATCCAGAATCAAGTTTGGATGTCTCGTCGTTGGAAGAGAAGGATTAGTCGTGCGTTGGTGGAGAGGGGGATGAAGGGTTTTGATAAAGAGAGTGAATGAAAGGAATGAATTTGTGGAGAAAATGAATGAATTTATGAACTACAGAAGTAGATACTTTGGTTTGATATTCTAGAATAATAAATGTAACCGTTGAACAATATTTATTTTAACGTTCCACGTTTATGTTATATTTTTTCACGTTACATTATTTTTCAATGTTTATTCTGGAGCGCACGGAATTTACTACGAAACGGTTGCGCAACACCCTTTGCTATATTAATAAAATAATTTATATCTGTGACATAATGATCTGTATATAACATTCGATGATTATATCTGACAGGTGTGATAAATATTTTAAGAGCTGCGCAATTTATGAGCCGCGTTAAAAAATTATAAATTTTGTTTACTCGAGTATAAAACCATTAAATTCTTAATCACAAGTATAAACGAATACAGCTTTATTTGAGCATCATTAAAAAATAATAACGCGATGCGCGCGATAAAAGTTGAAATAAATTCATTGGAATAATTAAAAGGATACGAATCGGGCGTCATTATTATTAAAGCTCTACAGTGAAAAAGCTTGATTTTTCCTCCGTTTAATTATTTAATTCTTTCAGACCAATCCACGCACGCTTCAAAAAGACACACTTATTTTACAAAATTCATTTCACGAGAAATATTTTTCTACCTTCATTTCTAATGCCACCCAAAAAGTCCATTCAAGCTAGAAACAAACAAACAAAAAAGACAATCCAACAAAACATTCAAAAAAATGCTATCTCGAGGAAAGCAAAAAATTTATTTCCAGCAGCGTCGTCGTCGGAAAACCCACTCCTCTTTCTACCTCGCAATAGCTCACCTGAACAAAACGCAGAAATTCAGCGCACAGGCCCATAGCGCTGCACGAACGAGAATAAACGAAAGCTCGCGCGTGCGTGCGCGCAGAGAGCAGAGCAGCGCGGCGCAGGCATGAGGCACTTGCTCCGCGAAAAGAAGAGAAAAAAGGCCCGAGCGAGCGCGCTAGCGCTGCACAATCTCGCAAAAACGCTTCGAAAACAAGAAGAAAGAGAGTGAAAATGAGATGGAACGTTATACGGAGTGAGGGTGGGAGAGAAAAGGGGTTTTCCCCGAGTGCCGCTGCTACTGCTGCCTTTAGGTCGAGGCTGTGCACCGCTGCGTACCTACTCCGCTCTCTCTCTCCACTACGTATACATATATACACGCAGCAGCGCGCACTCGCTCGCTCTCGCGAATTCCGTCCTGTCATTTGTAACTGTCGGGCTGCTCATTACAATTCCCCATTCCTCGCGCCGAAACCTTCCTCTCTCGCTCCCATGGCGAAACTCGCCCCTGTCGACGCGCGAGCGAGCAGTGCAGTACCGATCCACCCCCCTAACCTCCTTTCGCTTCGCTATGCGTTCCGAGAGAGAGGGAGGGTGCGCGAGTTTCATTTGCGCTCTTCGGCGCATGCAAAGCATTTTCAACTCCCCCGACTGCTCCCTCCCTCCCCCTCGCGAGAGCTTGCTGTATAGCTCGCGCTTTCGTATACAGTAGTCTATAGCTGCTTGCGCCCTTCGAATGCGACTTTACGCGCGCGTTTTCGTTTAGGAGACTGGGGGCGAGATTGTTTTTGCGTTGCGGGAGTACGTTTGTGTGCGCGTGAGGGTGCGGGTTAAAGAGCTGCTTTATTGGCGAAGTATAAATTTTAACGATAGCCGGGGATGATGACGATGCGGGTGATTTTCAATTTTTTCCCCTGGTTCGTAAACTGGGTGACGATGGCGTGTTATGAATTTAGGGATGACATTATAAATATTGTTATTTTTACGAAATTTAAGCTTTTATTATTGGGGTTAAAGGTTTTTACCGGGATTAATATGATGAAACGGAATGATGTTTTGAATTATCGCCCTGTAATAAATATACGCTAAAGCCATTAAAATCCTCGTATTAGGAGGAATGCCGTACAATTCCGTGTAGGAAAAAAGCTCTATCACCAAGAACAGCGAAATCGGCGAAAGCATTTAGAGAGGCACACAAAAGGCAACATTAACGATTTTACCCCGTCCGCCGCCGCCGCCGAGCGAGATAGAGTGAGAAAGAGCAAAACGAAAAGAGAAAGAGAGAGAGAGAGAGAGAGAGACGCAAAAGCAGTTCTTTTCTTTACTTTTTGTCTCTCCCTGAGCCAGGGATTTAAAGATTCGGACTAAGGAGCCGAGCCAACCCTCCCCTTCTCCCGCAACCCGCACGGTCCCCTTCGTCGCGCGCGTGCGGAGAGTACAGCGCCGCCACCAGACCTTTCCCATTCGACCATTTTCTTTATTACATTCCTTATTTCCTATCCACCATTCTCGGGCAACTGTAATACAAATTCCTATTGTGATTTATGTCGGTATCAATGGCGCGGGTACACCACGCCACCCTACTTCGTTCTCTCTCTCTCTCTCTCTCTCTCTCTCTCTCTTTCGCTCGCTGTCTCCCTCAACCCCCGGGTATACGCGCCGGCGATGTATATAAGAAAAGCCGGCGTTACGCGAGGGTCTCCATTCCCGGGGCCAGATATTATGCTCTATTGAATCAGCGCGATGTCACGCCGTTATTGTTGGCTTTTCCTCATTCTTTCCACCCTCTCTGTTTTTCCCGTATATATAGGCTGCCGTCTCCTTTGCTTGTTTGCCCTTCCAAATTATTCGCGGGTACTCCAAAAGGAAGTTTGCGGTGCTCTTAATAAGTTTAAGTAAAGAGGATAAATCAAAGTTCTGTTGGAATAAGAAATTTGTTCGATTTGTTTGTGCAAACATTATACCCAGAGTAATCTTTCTTCTTGCTTTATTCAAAATAGTCGCATGATACACTCTGTACATAAAATTAATATTCGTACTAATGAAATATTTTAAATCTTCAACAAAATATTTGAAAAATTCCTTGTTTTATATAACCGTCTTCATAAACTGAATAGTTTATTTATTGTTGTTAAAATCTAAATTTTCGATAAAAAGTAAAACTTTGCGGGATAATTTTTCCCCGAAAGAAACGAACCTCAATTTGGGAAACGAAGCGAACCGATAAGACTTTTCCTTCCACTATGCGTTCTGTTATACGTATATACACAGCCGTGCGATCCCGATTGCAAAATGCGCGCGGGGAAACCGATATCCCCATTAACCGCAATCGGCGCCATAGGCACGTGCTTTTACACGAAGTGCAACAGTGACTTGCGACACGGGGGCCGCTATAAACATGATTAATGGACCCCCGAGTCGCTCGCCATTCAGATGTACCCGCTCCCTCCCTCTCTCTCTCTCTCTCTCTCTCACTCGCACACCGCACAGCCAGAATAACAAAGTGCCTACTCGCGTCCTTTCGCTCTCGCCGACTACTACGCGGTCTAAGCGAACTCTTCCCCGCGTGCTTTCTCCCACGCTGCAAGGTGAAAAAACGCCGGTAATTTAGCCATTGTCGAAAATTGTTATCGTTGCCCCCGCCGCTGCCGCTCGGGCACGTTTCTCCCGTCGCCTCGTTCCGTTCGTGAATTATAAATTTTCGTTTATCTCTAAGAGGATGTTTGTGGCGCGGCGTGGGATTCCGAGTTTAGATATAGGCTCGTATAATGCGAATTAAATGGGGGAAAAGAATTCGGAGAGATGATTTTATTCTTAAATCATTCGTATTTGTGTATTTTACTTTAAAAAGCTATTTTTGTATAACAGTTGAAACTATATATTTTTAGAGAAAAGTAAACTACAGGAGAAACGTTTTATGGATAAGGAAGCAAAGAAATAAAAGCGTTCTATGGTGCAGTAAGGCTTGAAAAGAGGTGCACAGTTCGTGATATCCCCCGGGAATGAAAACGTCGTCATGCGAGTAGATTCTAGATTCGATACGAAATAAACAACGAAAGGATCCCGAGAAGAGTTGAGAAAAAGAAAACGAATAAATTCTAGAAACGAAGTGACATGGTTTTGCTATTATTATAGTTGAAATAAATATATAAATAACACATTGAACGTTTTATTACATTCTAATTATTATTTCTTGTTCCTTACAAAAAATCATTGAAAAGTACAAAACTATAATTATAAATACTCCATTAGAAATTATAGAATCTAGGTTATTCGACAATATACTATACCTCAAGCACTCGACTTTCATGATAAATCGAAAAACTCATTTTCGACACTTTAATATGTTATGATCGTCATATCCGCGCAAGCCGACTTCCGTCGCGCGTGTGCACCCGGCTAGCTCAATTTAATTTATCAGTCCTATATCAACGCTAGATTTAATTTAATCTCTTTAAAAGTGTAAGTCGAAGTAATCTCGAAGAATCTTACATTCCTTGCGCGCGCGAACGCGGCAGAGAAGTTTCCCTCGGTCGATTAAAATTTTAGTCTCACCGGACGCTCTTTCGCTAGCGCGTTCGCAATATCGGAGAAGCGAAAAAAAGAGCGACGACGAGGAGGACGAAGCAGCAGCAGCAGCAACGGCTTTAAGATCCGCATCAAGGCGGTGGTACGCGCGCGAGTAGAGAAGGATGAGGAAGGAGGAGGGGAGAAGAGGACGGGAGATCGGTACAGTGCAATATACGGGAGACTTAGCCGTGATAAATCCTTATATATGAGGCTACGCCGTGGCGAACCTCTATATGAAGCTCCCGCCGTCGGCGAGCCCATGGGATTACCTCGTTGTGTATACTTCACGTATAACCGGGATATCGGAAAGAAAAGGGAGGACAGAGAGGAGGGATGGGAGGGAGAAAAGTCCTTGCCCGTGCTCGAAAGTGGAAACTGGAAACTGGAAAAATGGAAGAGGAAAGAGAGAGAAAAGGAGGCGAAGGCAACGCTGAAAATCTGTAACAAGCTGGGGATCTTCGGAGATCTCGCTGGAAATCGAAAACACGGGGATGCCTTTGTTCCTTCTTCGCCTAATACGTTTCTTTATTAAAAATTGGTGTTCTATTTCTTTCAATAGGTATTATAATGTTTATAAAATCTCTAGTGTTAATTCATTTAACTAAGATGTATTGACTAGTTTTTATTGCTTATTAAAATAAGTATTTATTAGGTAATAAAGTCATAAAAAGTATAGGAAATATTAAATTTAAAAAAAAATGTAAAGGATTTAAAAAGAAAATTGCACTGATTAACTGAATGAAAGTTATTTCCATCTATTTATAATATTATATTCAAGTGTGAATTCAAAAAAGTTTCACGTCAAAGGAACTTGAAATGAAGCAGTAATAGTTAATACCCTACAAATCCTCAACATTTTTCCATTTCATAATGTATTCATTTCCACGATTACCCTGCCATCATGTAGGACAATCTCCTTCAACTACTTAAAAGAAACAACCATCTCGCTGCAACTGTCTCTCAGCCATATAATAACGTCGTACGACGGATTTCCAGGAGAAAAATCGAAAATCCTCGTCCCCTCATCGCCCAGTACTTAAATCTGCAGTGTGTGTCGCGTCGTCCGCGGCGGGCCTTCGACGTTATAAAGATCGGTATCGGCGACAGTAGCGATTATCCATTATGGAGGCATAATCGTTACATCGTTAACTCTTAACGCGCGCGCACGCGAGCGTTCGCGTAAGCCGTTGCTGCTGCTGCTGCTACTCGCCCCCTCGACACGGCGTTTTATCGCGCCATCCGCGCGCTCTCGCTGTGGCAGTTACATCGCGCGGGAGAGACAGCGACGAGATCCGCCGCGGCAGATAGCATTACGGCTAGTAGTAGACGTCGAGAGAAATGAAATTCGCCGTAATTAGAATTTCACCGTTCAATTTTGACGAGCAGCGGCTTAATACGCGAGTAGCGCCCAGAGGAAGTGGCGGATGATGAAGGCAAAAGGGTTGTGCGAGGACGGAGGAATGCGTGTTAAGGGGATTTTATTGCGATGGAGGGTACATGTGAGGAACTTTTTATGTGGTTATTTGCCGAGGATCATTTGCGAGATTAGTGTGTTGTTTTGTATTTGGATTTTTAGTGCATTGAGAATGCGTGAATACTGGTTGTTTTTGGAATCTCTTCGAGTGATATTTTAAAGTAATTGAGTTTTCAGATTTGATCAGATTATTAGACAAGTATTAGGAGACAACGTAGGTATGCTATACGATAAAAAAATCAGAGCAATACAATACAATATTTCTGTAATTATTGTCTTGCTCTTGTAAATTCTTGAAAATTTTTCTCTTGCCTTGGTCTTTTCATTCAATATGAAAAGTATTACTGTGTTGTCTTGAAATTCTTGATCATAGTGTGACATAGACGTGTGGCAATAAACGAGTCGATTATTTAAAAAGTCTTAAACCCAAATAGCAGGGGAAGGCGAGGTTCGCAATAATTTTATTTGCAATGATAATGTGCAAGGAATATTAGCTCTAAAGTATCTACACGAACTTTTTCTATAAATTATGTATTCTTATAAAGCTTTCTGCTTGAGTAAGCAAAATATTTAATACAAGTCTTTTCAATACATTTATTTTCCTGAAAAATTAATTCCAGTGTAATAAATAAAATCAAGTATTGCGCAATACCCTCCGGTCATTCCGAAAAAAGCTCTTTTTCCAGCTAAAGTTCAATGACCGCCGCATCATCAATGACTCTCAAAACTCACCCCCACCTCCGAACCAAATTAAAAAAGATCGAAATTTTTCCATTTCGCGCTTCCAATCAATAACCGTGATATTAATAACTTAATAAATTTAATTACCTTTTCGCGCGAACGCCTACCGACATTCGTTATGCGGGCACACAAATACACTCGCATACGCACACACGAGCGAATGCATTTTTCGACGCTACCCGCCGCTGCGAAATGCAAGCTCGAATACTCGCGCGCTGTGCGAAAAAGGGAACGGGAAGCGAGCGAGCGAGCGAGAGAGGGAAAGAGAGAGGGAGAGCGAAAGAGGGAGAGAAAGATAAACGAACGACAATAATTATCGTGAAAACGGAATATCCCGGAGTCCGGCTGTCGGACGGTGGCGGCGGCTGCCGCCGCTGGAGGGTTGGGGGAGGGACCGCCGCGACCGGATGCCATTCCCGCTCGGACGGCCGCCTGCCGCCATTGTGTTCGTTATAATTAAAAACGCGAATCGCAATTGCAAATTGGAAAATGGGCGAGCGCCGCCACCACCGCCGCCACTGCCACCACCCACAAGTCTGTGCATGTGTGTCTGTGTGTATACCTACGTATAGGTGGAACGTGTGCACGGAGGTAGAGATGCGAAAGCGCGTTGTTTATGGGCCGTTCATTGATTTTTACTCGGCCGGGAATTAATGACCGTTCTATACCGATTTCGGCGCTGGCATATAATCGCCGATATGGCGCGCACGCCTGCGCGTATATAGATGTACGCACGCGTGTACCTACACGTGTATAACGGCTCTGTGTGTGCAAGCATTGCGTCGATTGGCCGATGGCGGTTTTTTTTTCACCGGTTTCGGTACGCCTGCCGCATATATGTATATATACGTATATATCCGTAAATGCACATCTTCGCGAGTATGAGTTTCGCTTCGTTCCACCTGTCGTGGAGCGTGAAAATTCTGATAACTGGAACGAAGTGCTTTTTTTTCATGTGTCGCCAGTCGAACTTTCGTCTCGTTGCCGGGGCAGCGGCTGGGATTTTTTTTTCGCTAAACGTCATGCGGATTGATGAAAAAAAGGAGGGTGATGGTGGCGGCGCTGGACAAAACAAGCGAGTGTGGGAGGGGGAGTGGTGGAAAAAATGCAGAGCTCATCGTGGCGACGATTTTGGCTGTTATCGTGTGTCGGTAGTCACACGTTTTTTAATGTGTTTTCTGAATGTGTTCGCTGATTTTTGAAACTTTTGTATCGGATTACAGTTTAGCCACGTTTTTCTTATTACCGTGTTTTTTTTGTATATATATCTTATTTTTTAACGTAAATATTTTATGACAACGTTTTTTATAGTTTTTTCAGTTTTGAAATACTTACACAAAGAATTTGTCTAAATATTAAAAAACTGTCATAAATCTTGGAGTACAAAGTTAGTGTGACAATTATTCTTAATTTTTTACTATGCTAGAAAAAAATCAAGTGAACAAAGGCGTCCAAATCTGACGCGACTGTCAAGTCTTTTCACATTTTCACACTATTCTCTCCTACTACATTTTTATTTCAAAAAGACCAGGTCTATGTAGTATCTCTCTTTCTACAATATAACTGTCCTATTAAATAAAATAATCATAATAAAATACATTATTTCACGAAATATAAAGAATCTACTGTCAAAAACATCCCATAACCCTACTTAATTATTTCTCTATACATCCCAATCATACACGCAATATTTTCGTAAATAAGTTAAACCAGCCCATCGCGCAAAGTTAAACGAGCGTCGCGATTAAGCGCACGATACGTATATATACGCCGCGAACGAACCCGGCGCGCGCGGCCACGGAGATAGAGAGAACCCGAGACCGAGAGAGAGAGAAAAGTCGACGTTTTAGCTTTGCGGAATTAGTATTATCAGGAAGAGTCACGCGCGCGCTCGCTCGCTTCGTGCTCCCGTGTATCTCACTGTAGGTACGCGCAGGAAAGAGCGCGCTCGAGAGGAAAGTCGTCGTCGTAGTCGTCGTCGGGGAAAATCGGGAGGAAAAGCGCGCGGCGCCGGCCATTAGCCGGCGGGCCGCGGTAATGCGATCGGGGGCTAATGGCTCGCCGTAAGCGATAGCTTCTAAATAACTCGCGAACTGCAGCGCACACACACGATTGTACATACGTGCCGATCCGGAACGAGAGTCCGCGCCGTTGCAGGGGATGTATCGGGGACTCGGTCTGCGCCTTCTTCTGCTTCTTCTTCTCTTCGTGCTTGTTTTCCCTCTGCAGTGGTCTGCGCGTGTGTCTGCATGTATGTGTGTCCGTAAATTAGCAAAACATTCGCGTTTTCCTGCACCCGCCTCCTTCCCTCTGCCGTGCGCACATAAATTATTCATATGGGAGAGAAGGAGTATTAAGCCGAGGAGAGCTGCAGCACGCGCATCAGATAGTACGCTGATTTTTGCCTTATAGTATTAATAAACTTCCGCGGTGCTTTGGGAGAAAAATTTTGTGTCTCGGTTCAGAGATTAGTGTAACACGACATTGAATCTTTGATAAGATAAATAATTTTAGTTAATATAACTTAGTTTTCACAGAAGGGCGTTATGTAATCCCTGTTGAAAATAACGGGAATCGACTGAATTCCAGAAATTCATTTAATGAAACCTTTGAAAAGGGTTAATCTTTTCGGAAGTTTGAAAAATAACTCGTCTTAGCTAATAATACATTCAGAATAAGGAACGGAATTGAAACATTCATAAATTGTATACCTTCCTCATTCATAAAAGCCATTTACGCGGACAATAGAAGCAGGCCGTAATCACTCAAGCGAGCGAAAACAATCAAGCCCTATTACGCTATAAACGAGACACTAAAGATCTTCCCGGGACCCAGAAATCAGCATTTAACTTTGAAGAGAGCTCTTGCCTAGAACTCGCGAAGAATACCAAGTCAGGGAGACAAGGACGACGCGGGGCGGACGCACGCACACGCGAAGGCGAGAAAAGGGTCCGGCCGGGCTTCGCCAGCGAGCCATCAAGCCGAGATGATATCGCGGCTCACGGAGGCCCATAACCTGGGGTTAAAGTGCACTAGCGTATTCTTAAGTAAGTATAAATCTGATGATGCGCTCGTAAAAACGTGCGCCTCGGTCGTCTCCGCGCGCGCGAAAGAAGATGCGGGGGATTTTTCGCGCGAGAGAGGCAGTCTCCAAAACTAAACGCATCACGAGCTGACCGTACGCGTATAGTCCAGATGGTCGAGTTTTACGAGAGGCCGTCGTCGTCACCGTCGTCGTCGTAGTCCCCCTTTCGACTGTAATACTTCTTCCGAGAAGAAATGAGAGAAGAGTAGAGGAGGTGGGAGGTGTGTATACGGCTAGAACGCGAGCGACGAGCGGGAAAATGACTTGTTTTATCGTATCGTAACTCGCAGCTACGAGCTTTTTATTGAAAGGAGATGTTTATGTGGTGGGATTTACTCTCCATTTTTTTTTATCTCCAGTAGGGTGCGCGATTGCCCTGGACGGAGAGCGTAGGGTTGTTCCAGATTGAAGATTATAGGTATTTGTTTGTTATTATAAAGGATTGATCTTATAATGTGTACTCTTATTTTATAGCTAACGTGTTAATTAAATGGAAGGATTTTTAGCAAAAATCATAATGAAAAAATAATATAATTCATATAAAAGTTCTACTATATTACTTAAAATACATATTTTATGAAGTGTAAATGCCATAATTTATTTCGTTTTGGTACATAATTATGAAATACAAGCAATCTTCGTTTTTAGCCATAACGTTAACTGAAATATAGCTGGCTTCTGGTTAACATTTCTAACAGGGTATAGGTAGAAAAGTAAATTATTTTATCAAAATACTTTCCACTTTTAGAACTTATGCGTAAGAAAAGATTTTTCTGTTTCTAGACAGAACTTTTTGATCATTCATTCAGACAAAAAATTGTTTCTCTTCTGTACAGAACTTGGCTGACATAAATGATACATAGCTTAAATAGTAGTGAAAACGTAAAAACATATTGTATTTGAAGAGAATTTCAGAAGTCATGTGTAGGTATACATTTGACTACTTCATTGACAATTTATCAAAAAGCAATAAATACCCCGAACCAAACCTTAAAACATAAATCTCAAGATAATGATTTTACATCAATAAATTTTTCGACAATTCAAAAACCCTTTTACAAATATTTGTAAAATACGGCCATTGCGAAAACAAATTTGCCTACTTCCGTTAGCAGGCGGGACGCTCGAATAACTTTGGAGCGCTCGCGCGACGGAAGTGCAAAAGATCCGAAAAGAGCCGGGACCGAGTAGACGGGCACTTCTTCGCGGCAAATGTCCCGTGACGGGGAACGACCACCGAACTGATGTCCACCTCTAAACAAATGTATGTGCCGCCACTGCCACCGCGCTGCCGCTGCCGAATAAACGATCCGCTCTCGCCTTCCTCGCGCACGCCTTTCTTGTGCCTTTAAACTTTATTCATGGGTCCGGTGATTCATTTCGGAAAATGTTTTCTCGGAAATATGATGAATTCTAGATATTCCAAGTACACATAATTGCTTAAAATTATTAATGCTGTTTTATTATTTTAATATATTTTTAATAGTCACTGAATTACTTTATAAAATTGTGTTATATTGATTTTGATTTCATTCCGAGATAATTGTAAAAGTGTCAATGTATGAAATGAGTCTATTATAAAAATTACGCATGCCACTGTGAAAAATTGATTCCATTAGTCGATCGGCAAAGGATCATCAAGAGTTTCTTCCGAGGACTCCGATCCGATCTCGGGTGTCATCGGCGAATACAGCGAGATTTACCGTCTGGGCATACGCGGTAACACTATCCTCGTGAGATATCATCCTTTTTCGTCGAAACCGATTCGTTGTACCGGTGCACATATAAAACGTCTTCATGGTATACCATATAGAGTTTCGGCAATGTATCAAATTATCTCGAGCTGCCCTTTTGGTACTGTCTTTTTTGAAATTCGCAAATTCTTGCATGGGACTCATTGGTCGGTATGGGCTCGCTGCATTGTATATATTTATAATACTTATTTTAACACACACAATGTTATTATACAAATTTAACATAATCATCTTATAAAACATAGAAATTGAATGCTTTTCATGAAAATCACAACTCGCCACGTTATGAATCAACAAATCAAATCTGATATTCCATCCGTCCATCACGTTACATCCTCAAATTATGATTGACCTCTTAACAAACGATATAGAGATCCCACCCGCAGATACACCTATACACACATATAGCACCGACACGATAGCTCACAACTCCTCGGCTCGATTTTTCTTCCACGCGAGATACTATCTGAACTTTGTCACACTTACGGCCTCACTCGGCCGAAAAACCTGCGACACCAATCCGAACAAAGAGAGCCGTATATCGCGATATAAAAAAGGAATTTTTCAAATCACTCGCGGTGCAAGCTCTACTCCTCTCTTCTCCGAGCCTGAAACCGGTATGCATGCGCATGCATACGTTCGACAGGTCTGCGAGGATAGGCCCCTCGAGATATGCCCCCCTGGGTCGGCTTATTTGTCAAGGGCCTCGATCGGTGACCTCTTCTTAATAATATTCTCACATTTGGACGGATACATCGTGGCGCGCGGCGATAGAGACAGGAGAGAGAGGAAAGGGGAGGGAGAAAGGTGAGATGCGTATCGACGATTAATATACAACGGGCGAGGGCCGGCGGGGCGCAGCCACAGATACGCATCGCGGATAGACACCCGCCGAGAGGTAAAGGGAGATTGACAAAATGCGGCCCGGTCAGTGGTTTCTTTTTTCTGTTTCTCTCTTGCCCGCTCTCTCACTCTCTCTTTTGCTCGTGCGTTGCGTATTATACGCTGTTGGTAACATCGTACTGGTATACAGTCGGTGGAACATACCGTTATCGATGAGCATATATACGATGCGCCTATGCCTGGCATTTGGATTCGATGAAGAGTTGGGGAAAGGTCATTGCGCTATGCTTGATCTAGCGCGTTGACCTTACGGGTTCAGGTGAGTAGGTCTTTTACGGAATTTCCTATACGTTCAGTGACATCATCAATAGTTCATTTGAGGAAGGGTATTGATTTCAAGTATTTGTGAATATATCTATGTTAAATAATTCGTTTATATAACCAGTATTAAAACTAATTTCTTATTAAATATCCTTATTATTGTCATATATA
>JAPYZO010003095.1:0-17522 GCA_030522905.1 Torymus flavipes
GAATTATTTTTTTATTTCGTTGCACTCCAACGTTGCAAACTTCAGACCTATTTAAATCAGATATTTTTTTTATTTCGGATAAGAGTATTTATTTTAAAGTTGACATTTTAAACTTCTGATTTCTTCATTTTTAACACTTTTTAATGACGTAGCAAATGAATACTTTTACCGTATTGTTTTTTTATTCCTTTATTTAGCAATAAATACCTCCGTATTATTTTAGATCGCCTAACTTAATCATGCAACAGTTGAAAAATTATCACACCTTCGGTATAAAAAGATTGAGAGGAAGAAGTCAATTAAAACGCTTTCGAGCTTCTTTTTTTGAAGACTGATTGCAGTGGACGTCGACGTAAAATCTGATTCAAGCGATTCGCGCCGGGTTATCGATTGACTTTTCAATTCTTAACTAACTTCTTTTCGAATTGGGTCTTTGGATTCCCCTCTTCACCTCTCTTCCTCCCTCTCCCCTTCCTCCCTCCCTCTCTCCCGCCCTCCGTCTTCCCAACTTCTCTCACGCAACTCTGCAATTCTTAATGAGTTTTAACAAAATTTTAATTAAGAAGACCCGTACTGTTGACCCAAGCATTACCCTACGTCTGCATGCATTAAATAAAGTTTATCAAGCTAAGAATCAATTGATTTTTTAATTTTTTGCTAGTAATATATTTTTAATAAACGATGACTTGCTTGCTGTTCTATAAATTGTTTAGCTAATATATTTTTAAACAGGTATTGCAATTATTAAATATCAGTTTAAAATGCATTTAATACCACTAATGAATATTATAAAAATTCTTCGTTAAGATGTTTAATGAACATTTCAATCTAATATTTCACGTTAAAAATCATCTCAATCACTGGCACAGATTTTTCTATTTACAAGGTTTTGTCTCACGATAAATTAAATCTTAATTTTTAAAATTTCTGTTTGATTAACTGTTTTAGTAATACATAAACATTTATTTTTAAACGGTAATTATAATTCCATAAAACTTCAGTACAATAAAGAAGAAGATCGATTTTCCACGAAATTTATTTAGGAAGTTTCAAGCGGTTTTTGTAACACTAAATTGAAAAGTACAATTATCTAGAAGTAAGCAGTTAGCAACTTTCTCATTTTCATGAATTGCACTCCATATATCCACACTAATGCTGCAGGAAACGAAAAAATGTAATCACGTTTATAGTAGTTGCTTGCATCTCGGTACCACTGAACGCGAAAATAAGATTAATGAGCTGCAAAAAAAGAGATTTGAGAGCGAGTAGCGCAAAGAAGAAGTTAAAGAAGACGCGCAGTAACTCACCGAGGGAAAGTTTTTACGACTGCCGGTCTACGAGGAGGCGGACACACGCTGGACGCGCCAAGCCCGCTCTTCCTGGACATTTGAATTTTTGGGGAATTTACTCCAGAGTCAGATGACTCATAGCCCATAAAGTTTTCTACGCCACGGGATAACAATATGATGCATCCGGCTCTCTATTTCTTTATCATTGTTAGTTCGTCTTTTCTTGATATATCAGAAACTTTAGATTTAAAAATTTAGATTAGGTTTTAATCGAGTCGAAGATACATGATTCATACTTGGTTAAATTTTGTTAGGTAGTTGCAATTTCGTTAGCATATCGATATTGCGGTAATATTACATTAATTGAAGTACTGGAACTAATAACAGTATTGATAGCAGTACTGCTCACTCGTAACAGTATTGATTTATCACGTATCTGACAAAACTATCTGAATTTGCCATTAATGAGCATTCACGTAACATAAAACTTGTTATAAGTTACTTATTATAAAGTAAGCCAGTGATATTTTCGCTTGAGATTTACAAAACTTTCATGATGAGGAAGTTAATCAGCGATTAATTCAAAATTAAAATTTGATTGACGTACATAATATCAACAAATTTTTATTGTTTCCAAGTTATAAAATATAGTGTTCAACCTAAAAAGTTTGGTAATACCAACATTGACAACCCCAATAACTATGGGGCTAACCCCCTAGAATAGTTCTAATACTAGTATTTGGCTTTGCCTGATATCAGAATTCCCAATTACTCGATAGCAAAGCCATTTTAATTACTTTGACCATTAAAATTTGTGATTAATAAACTAAATATGTATTATAATATATTAGCTTAGTATCAGGGAGACAATCACTGTGTATGTATATTAGCTTTCACGCATAATTAAACATGTTGTGACAGAGTTAATTAGTTGCGAAGAATTTAGGTACATAAGCTGCGTGTACGTAAGGAAAAAGGAGCGAAACTTGTTTTATCGCGAATTCGAAATAAATTAATGAAAGACTATACATTTGATAGCATATAAGCTGTCTTATGGTCTCGTTATTTTCTTATGAAGTCGTAGTGTCTAAATCAAAAAGTATTTTGGACGTACACCATGATATGGCATAACAGTGACATTGATACGTTTCGTATACTATTCTACAGCCAATTCTATTGCTAAAATTACATGAAGTAGTATCCGCTTATTCAGTTTTGGATACACTTCCATACCTACCTATTACGTTATCACTTTTATTATGGGTATTTTATAAGATAATAACTTCCAAAGCACATACCAAAAAGTTTGTTATTTAACATTAATCCATCGGGACAACACTGGAGTGCCATATATGTTTTTTCGAAATTATCACTTTTTCTTGGTGTGTGTGTGTGTGTTTGCCCACGCAGAAGTAATTTATTGAATTATGTGCCAAAATTAAAAAGCTTTTTACTCTCGTTATGAGTATCTCTGTATACACATCCAAACTCGTCCCCCTTCGAAACTGGGCAAATAATCGAATTTTGAGGACGAATTCCTTCTTGTTCGGAACGTATGTTCTATGGATTATTTATTTGTGTTATTGAGAATGCACTTTTTTGTTGCTCAATATTCTGAATTTAAGTATAATACGATAAAGATTTTATGCTATTTTGAAACAATTGATTTATGTTATTTTTATATTTTACAAAATGAAAAAAATGCACAAGAATTATAAAAAATTTTTGAAAATTAAAATTTACCATTAGAATTCTTTTACTAAATAAAGATTGGTTTTTAGAAAAATTTCTCGTAACTGAAAAATTAATTTTAATTCAAGAAACACTATTCTGTGCTCGCACGTTTTGAAAAAAATATATGAATTTTAATACTCTATCTTTGAAAAAGTTCTAATATCTTTTTATGCAAACTTTTTTAAAATAAATAACTCGATCAAGTTATTCTTGGATAATTTGAGTAAAATTCTCTAATACTATGGGAACCTGATATTTTCGAAGCACACATCGCGCTAATACACGACCCTGTGCAAAAATGGGCGCGACATAAAACTGGTGCAGGGGGGGGGGGGGGGGGGGGAAAACAGGGGGCGGGGCGGGGGGGGAAACGTTTAAGCTTCACTGACACTGAACACACAGGAAATTCGAAGTCCTGAATTCGCGAGAGGGGCTCTTAATTACAGTGCTGTAACGCGAATCGAAATTAATTAGTTGAAAGTTTTAACGGGGGACGGTAGCGTTGGCAGGGTGCGTGTTTGGTTAAGGTTGTGTCCGAGCGCGCGCGCAGGCGGGCAATCGATTCTGCTAATTGAATCAGCGCGCAAACTTTTCGCGCGCGCGCGACACACAGGTACTCACACAGAGGCAGGCGGCCGACTCTAATTTAGCGCGGGTGAATTATTTTATTTGCAGACACGCGCACGAGCAAATTGAAGGCGCGGGGGGAGGGGGAAATTAATGGCTCGCGCGATTACGCGAGAAAGAGATAGAAAGAGAGGGCGTTGCTCATTCTGTTTGCTGAACATTAGTTTTATCGCGAAACGCAACGTGCATCCCCCGGCTCTCGACGCGGACTGGTCCGAGTGAATTTTTAAATTAACCGAGATTCTCGCGCGATTTTCTCTTAAATAACGTTTTTTCAATGATAAATGTTCGCTGCCTATGATAAGCTGTACAGTTATATTTCTATATCGAATATCATTCTTTATTATGGACGCACGTTTTTAATTTCCGGTAAAACGTTGAATATCTCACATTCTTTGACTCCCAGAGCTATATATTGATAATTCAATACTGCAGATATTTTTCATTATAAACGAGGCCATAACTCATTCCTAACAATTTGGACAGAACGAGAAGAAAAAAATCACGAAAATACTCAAAACCAGTCATTTGAATCGACAGTAACATTCGTGTGTTTGAAGAGATATCTATTTCATGTAGTTTGGGAGAGATCAATTTCATTTAGTTTCGGTAATGTTATAAGTATAATATTACAGAGAATGGAACACACATTTACGTATGGAACAATAATATTAACTTATTCAATATTATAATTGCTGAAATAATGCCACATATTTGTTATCTCTTTATTTCAAAATATTCATCTCTCTATTTCAAATCAGTAAACGAATCTTCTTTCAAATGCGCAAATTATTCGGCTTCGTCCGCGCAGATCGACGATTAAAGCCCCGGACCACCGCGAAGGGTTTGTCATCTTAACTCCCGTATCGGGTGAACTTTCTTCCTCTCTTCTCCATATCTCCACTGCGAACTTGATTCCGGCGCCCATCCTCTTTGACGCGAGCCCTGTTAAAAGACAGCAAGGCAGAGGTGGGGGCAGGTAGCGATCGCACGGCCAAGTTCTCGCGCGCGCGAAAGAGACGCCCGACCGACCGACGTCTGACTGGTAGTTAGGATAATGGCCAGGTGAGCCCGCTCCGGAGGGCAGCAGTAATGACGCCGCAGTCTCTCCCTTTCTCTCTCTCTCTCTCTCTCTCTTCCCCTCGCTTTTTTCGCGAGCAAGCGCACGTTTTGTTCGTTGATTTTCTCCGGTGCAAGCGCTACACTTTTTATCGCTTCCGACACCGACGACGACGGCGAGGACGAAATCCTTGGGCCTGCAATTTCGTGTCTTTTGCAGCGGACGCGAGCGAGAGAGAAAGAGAGTAATATTGAACGATGATGAGGGCGGGAGTATAGGTAGAATGCGCCGATGACCGGACACGAGGGAGACGACCGACTGTTCGTTTCATTCGCGTAGCTTCACCCTTTTCTCTCCCTTTTTCCTCCTTTTTCGCGGCTTCAAAAGACCGCGTAGCCGGTGATTTCACGATTTTTCGGAATCAGCGGCGCGGCCTGGGAAACGACTCGTAAAGATTGCTATCTTCGTTCCTCGGCTGGCTTTTTTTTATTATTATTCTGCTTTGCTCCCGATGAAGCTGCAATTGCGCGTAATTTCACGATTAAATTAAAGGTTTCAGGTGGGACGCAGGTAGGTATAGAGAGGCACAAAGGCGATCGTGTTCACTCTCGACGCAGACGTAGCCGATTGAGGCTTTGTAATGTTTCCGCTAGAAAAAAATAAGTTTGCAGTACTCAAAGACTGGCCGATCCCTCGTAGGTGAAATTATGCGTTTTTACTTAGAAAATATTCTGCCAGTGAGAAACGATTAAGTGTAATATTATATAATCGTTTTTTTTTAATCCTTTATATAGCTGACAACTTTATTTCTCGTGCACTTGAGTTAAAGTTTAAAAGGAAATTCAAAGAATTATTTTACAGGGCAATCATGCAAATTTCGCGAAAGTTCTTTATTGAGATATTCTTTTACACTTTAAAAGTTATGCATATTACCTTCAGAACGTCATTTTAAAAAGTGGGCAGCCGTTTTCTCTGGAAATTCAAGCTAAAAGTACGTGATTTGCAAACGACCCAAAAGGCACTATTCAACGTGGATGCAAAAATTTGTCGGCACTATTAAAAAAATTTTGTAAAGCGCAGGCCAGTAAGTGCACTTGTACGAATTTCGCAAACAGTCCGAACGCCGCGTCGAAATAAAGAGATAAAAATGAGCTTCGCTGCACGCAACGTGTGCAAGAAAAATAAACTCATTGGACCGAGGGGCTACTCACAGTGAAAATCATTTAAGTAGAATGAAATCGATTTCATATATATGTGTAATTATTGAAATTTACTTTTCTCCTATTATCTTACATATAAACTATAATTTCATTCTTGAAGTTTAAGTCATTTTCGTTATTTCAAAGTGATATAAACAATACCAAAACTATTCATTTTACCAAAAAGTGTTACAAAATAAGAGACTGTTATTTGTTTAAAATAGTAGGAAAAGTACAAGAACGATAAACACTTAGTACGAGATCGTACCACCTGCGAGTCACGAATATGTTACAAACATTGGGATATGCTTTAGGATCGCAAAATAAAAATCATTCAATCTAGATTGATTTTCAAATACACATAATAGGCAGTAAAAAAAGCGAGCTTCTCTTTGCTTTTCTTAGAATTAAATATTATCAAGTATTTGAAGAAAAATATCGAAATAAAATTCCTGACTCTAAAGTAGATGTTTCGTAAGGCTAAGAAACAAAAGTAGTTAGTCTAAATACTTACTGTTTTTCGCACATGCGAACTTTTCTACTATAAAGTAAAACTAACATAAGGTTAGAATAAAATGTCATGTTTTGGACAATAATGATTGAGTACAACTCATATCTTTTTTATTCTTCATGACCAGTCCACAATTCGAACATTCTAATTACATGCATTCGTTAAAAAAGTCATAAGTCAATAACATAATTCGGAGTCACAAAATTCGATATTTTGCTGCAAATACGAAGTGAACGTTCCCTTTTTTCGATACTCACTCCTGAAAAAAGCAAATGAAAGCTCGCTTTTCTATTTTTGTCGTGCCTGTATTTGATATTTCAATAACTTTGTTGGCAATTGATTTTACTTAGTTCTGAGAAAAACAGATGAAAGCTCGATTTTTCTACTTTTATCTTGCATATGAAATATTTAAATAATTTTGTTAGCAAGTGATATTACTTCATTCTGAAAAAAGCAAATGAAAGCTCGATATTTCTACTTTTATACTGTGTATTCTATAACAATATGTATATATTCATATTGCTATCTGAAGTAAAGTATAAAAACCTTTTTACTCAGAGTGCTGCCGTCCAAAAAAAATAAAAAATTTCATTTAAGCTCGGCAAGCCCGGAAAAAACCACTATTACTAGTGTATATTGATTTTTTTTAAATAGCGAAATTTGACTCTTTACAACATATTTACAAGCTGGTATTGATTTCGCGAAAAGAGTAGATACCGAATTTTAGATATATTTTTAGAGTAATAAAGAATATTACACGGTACACCCGCAATGTGGCTATTAAAATAATTGAACATCCCCGCACCTCACCGTGTCGATACGACATGCTCATAACATCTTATTTCGCATACAAACTCCCCTCCCAAAAAAGGGATTACGATCATTTTCCTCTAATAACACGGTTCCGACGTCGATAACTGGCTTGATCAATTATGACATGCTGAATTGCAGCCCTTTCGTCGCCGTCGTCGTCGTCGAAGTCGCCGACTCATAAATAGCTCTATTACGAGCGCAAGTTGCGAGAAACGCGGTACTTCACCCGGACGCGGTATATATGTATATATAGCAGTACGCGACGGCGCAATGCAAATTAGATAAACACCAGTACACCTCCGCTCGTAAAAACTAGGCATTTTCGCGATATTTACGAGCTATTTTCACGAAATTCTCGCGCGATCGCTCTATTTATGGCCTGGCCGAATTCATGGCGTTAAAGGAGATAATTTACATGCGCGGTAAAATAATACTACTTATACTACCGCATCGATTTCGGCGAAAAAGTGAAAGTCCGGGGGCGGCCTTCTTTGAAATTTTTCTCGTTGTCCGTGCCGGATTATGCAAACAATAATTGATAAGTTTACGTCGGCGATAATTCGAGATTATGAAAATCGGGACGGATAATTCGAGGCGGTATAATAAGACAAGGCTGATACTGTATAACGAGCGGAATCAATCAGTCTTGTGGTACGCTTTATTGCCCTTTCTAATTGTGGCTCGAATGCCTTGTACAAAGATTACACGAATACGAACCAAATGTGTGCTATTTCGTACAGTACATTTTCAAAATATGCGGAGTTGTGATTGGAAAATTGTAGGTAATAGATGCAATGTCAGGAGGCAATATTATAATAATGTACTTTGTTCGACAGAAATTTCGTCAAGATACGTAATTTGATCATCTTTATAATAGATTACAGATGTTCATGCATCTAACAGAAAATATCTAAATATGTGCCAATTTTGGTTTTAGAAATGTTAATTTTTTATACAATAATACGTTGCTATTCAAAATATTTTTTTCTATACAATTACGATAAAAATATAAGCCTCTTTCTTTACTAGCATAATAAAACGTTACAGAATTAGGCTGAAAACTTTCGACTGAAACGCTGAAAATTATAGCTTGCGAAATGCACATTTTTTCATAAAAGTAATATTTCATTCAGGATGAAGTTCGTGTCATGAAAGTAATCACGTGCACGCATGAAAATACCGAGAATGAGGTTGTCAAACTTCACTGACCTAAAAAGTGTGAAATGACGATAAGTCTTCTCGAAAAAAAACGCCGTTTCGGCGAATGCAATAAGAAAACCGCCGGATCTCCAACGTCCACGTGTTCCAATTGCTTGGTAGACCTGCACGTCTCGCAACTTCAGAGGAGTCACGCTACTTCTCGAGAAAAAAAAATTAATTTTCCACGACGAGACGACTAGTGATACACGTACACACACGCACACGCACCAACAGTTGGACAAGAGGAACGCAAAGGATGATTGTTTTCGCGTCGAACGCGAAAAACGAGGGAAGAAGTCGCGAATAAAAAAAAAGAAGGCGCCCATAAAGGCAGTTGTTGCAGCTGTCGCGTGAAAAGATATACAAAGCCCGTCGAGGTGAAACAGAAACGGAGCAAGAGAAATACAGACGCGAGGACTTCACAAAAGGAGTCCGATGAATTTTTTCTCCCCTTCCCCCGCGACCGCGTTGCTCGCGCGTGCGCTGGCCTCTCTTTGAAGCCACGCGCCTCCTCCTCTCTCTCTCTCTTTTCGCGCGCATATAATTGTCTTCTGGAAAAGGAATAATTGGCTCGCGTGCGCTACCACCTCGATACGCGGAATCGCTCGATCCGCTCCGTGTCCCGTCGATTAGAGGCGACGAGAAAGAGTATACTTATACGCACTCGCGCACTGTAGCGGCGACAGCAGCAGCGAGTCTAAGTGGTTTAGCCTATTATAGCTTATAGTGACGCTTCTAATGAGTGTGACGTCGAGAAGCGGAACACGCCGCGCGCGGAGACTTTTTTCCAGCCCCGTTCGTTAGGTAACAAATCCTCGCTTTTTGCCGTATAGCTATACTCACACATCGCTGCTGTCGAGCTAAGGGAAAATGCGTGTTCTTGCCTTTGTTTATTTACTCGCAATTTGTGGGAATTACACGCGGATTTTCAGCGCGCGCGGCTTTTCAGCTGCTTTTTTTTATCAAGGCGCGTGCGTACCGGTCGCCCCGGGAAAGTTAATGAGCTGCGGCGCAGGGAGAGTTGGCGAGTTTTCATTATGAAAAGTGTAGGGACCAAATTAGAGGCGCCAAAGTAACTTTCTATATGTCGAAATCATTGGAAAACCCGATTGCTTTCAACTATACGAGAAAATACATAAAAATAATGTTTCGATAAAGTGCAGGGAAGCCTTTAAAGTGTTCTTTGTGCGAGAACAATCGGTAGCAGAAGCACTATATCTATTATCTGCGATATAAATTAACTATAAACCGGTGAAAGGATAGAACCGAAGGCTTTGTTTCCTCTGGGCGGCGACAATGGCAGGCTCGGAAGGTTATATGGCTGCGCGTATGCCTCTATGTGCTCGCGTATATATGCATTTGAAATCGAACGTTGATCAATTAGAGCCTGCATAAAGCGGATGAACGATCGGCGAAAAGTTGCCATTTGTGGTATTCACACGCAGGCACAATATATCGACGAAACTTGAAAATTTATTCGAATTTCATATCTCTATTTTCATCTCTTTGCGTAAAAGCATGCGAACCTTTACTATTTCAATAAAAAAATGTTCGTTAATTGGTATGTAGATTTAACACATAAAATAAAATAGTTACAGGTACGTAACATCAATTTATTTTTATTTTTGTGTAGAAGGTTATACTGCTGTTCAATTTATTTACAAATATATATAGGTTACGCAAATAAAATAAATATGATGTTGAATAAATATCACAGATCAATCTTTTATATTAATTGTTATTGTTTCAGTTTTAAAAGTAATTGCTGTTACTACTCGGAAATTGTTTTAAATAAAAGATTATACAGCCAATTAAAAACACTTCTTTTTTTACATTTTTTTTCTGATTTATACTCCGCATGTTGAAAATGTGGAGAAACGGCGTCCGTATTTCTCTGCCAAAACCAAATAAGTTTGAATGAAAAAGCAAAACATCGTCGACAGATAAGATGAATACATTATATAGTAACGACATCACAGGAATATCAGTACCACAAGCCCTCGAATCAATCGCTCGCCACGAATAATTAGAGCAGACAGAGTATCAATAACGCGCGGCATGTGCACGCGCCAAAGCTTCATTTAATAAAGTTTCGCGTATTGTGAATTATAATGACGGCGACTCCGCAAACGCGTTGCGCATATATTTGGTCGGTTTGCCTCCCCTGACGGTCCTCACGCGTTCCGCTAATAATTCCCTCAATAGCGCACATTAGCAACCCCCAGGATGCGGATAATTTGCTCCAGTTCGCAGAACTGAATCGGTCCCGCTGGCCACCGGAAAGCTAAAGTCGTTTTTATTAATTTCTGATTTTCGCTGGACGAAGAGATATATTACTTTACAAACGTATAGAAAGATTTAGATAAAACGTCAAAGAAAATTCGCACAACTATAGTATAACTTTTTACAAGCTTCATGAATATTTAACACGCAGCTCTTACATATATTACATTTATGTTGTACACGTTCCTTTCATTATCAGAAGAAGTAATAGAATAAAGAACCTTTAAATTTTGTTATATATTCTACGCTATTCTTTAAAACATTTTTACTCATCTATCTTTCGTCTTGCATTTTGAAAAAATATTACAATTTTTCTCACGGAGCTTGAAATATAGAACGCGCAGATGAGAGCAGAAAAGTTCTTGCGTTAAAAAAGAAAAAAAATCTCTCCATCCCATTTCGCAGGATTCCGTACCCTTAAATTCTATTTACCATTCGCAAGAAAGTTCGTGCTTGTTCACAACATTAGCATATTACAACGCTACACCCCCGGAAATTCGCTAATTAAAAGTACCCATACAAATTTAATCCCGCGTAAATATCAGTTGAATCGATTACATTAACTCGGCCACATTCCCTAGCAGCCTCCTTCGCCCCTTTCTTCTAATGAAAATCTCTCCGACGCACTCGCAAGCCCCTCGAGAGTGCAATTTCTGCTCCTCCTCTGTTAATTTAGCTCTCTCTCTCTCTCGTAAAATTAACACGCGCCGTGTACAACGTCGCTTTCCGACTAAATAACACGCGGGATGCGCAAAGGAGCGCCCAATCAGCTGCGTCTTATTCGCGGCATAATTAATCTCGGGCGCAGCCACGAGTTTTCAGCCGGTACCTTAAGCGTATGCAAGCTGCGGCGGTGCAGAGCGCGCCCGACGACTGCATTAACATGAGGGGAGCGCAGCAGAAAAAGTGGATCGCCGTATATTCCTACCGTGTTTTACCTCTCGACTCGTTTGTCGATGTGTTTATTAGCCCTTGCGCGTTCTGCTGCTGTCCGCGTTACTTTTTTCTCCCCTCCCCGTCCGGGCGAATTAATGCGCGGCGAATACGTGTAATGGCCTTTTTCACGGCTTTTTCGCTGACCCCCGACGCGAGTGTAAGTTTTATGTATTACTCCGGTGCTCGTTTTCACTCCGCGATTTTCTTATTGCACGATATATAATAAAACATTGAAAGGAGCGCGAATACGTTAAATCACGTGTGGAGGTAGACGAGTATTTTATATCAAGAAAATTACTTAAAGGTACTATGCAAAAATTAACTTTTTCTCCTAATCAATTTGAAACTTTAGTTTTTCCTCTTTTATCGATACAAATAAGTAGACCTTGGTAGACCTTACAGAGTTGCAAATAATGCTACGTAATTTGTAGGATAATGAACAAAATAATTGTACGGCCTCAATTAATGTTTTGTTTTTTCATGTCCAGTCGAACTAATGAGAGCTCGATTTGTGTTCTTATAGGCGTAAGAAGTACATTACCGTAACCGCGCTGCAATAATTATGCTACAATGACGAGACGAAACTCACCTGAAACAGAAAAATGTTATAATTATTAAGCAAGTTCTCGCAAAAACGATTGGATAAGCAATTTTTACACATAAAACGTCAATTAGTGGAATACGTTATTAGACTATGAATAAAACATTATGCTAATCAAACATATGTTGCGATTGGAGCATATTAAAATTGAAGCTCAATTAAAAGCCTTAAATAGTAATATGACATTTGTAAATGTAAGTATACTTTTGGCATGGTACTCGTGTTTTCCTTTTGAGGCAACAACATCGCCATTACTTACAAATTGCTATAGAAAAAGAACTCAACACGCAAAACCGAACCAGAAGCAGCGAAAGATCGCAGACCGGAACAAACAAAAGACGCAGATTCGTGAGTTTCGCGAACCTAATGGAAGTATGCGCGCGCCGCCAACGGAGAAAGTGAAATCTGGCCGCGAGTGGAGAGATGCAAAGGGGGAAGGAGGACACTTAATGGGAGGCTCGATTCCCTTCGCGACCGCGGGTGGAGAGAAAGAAAGAGAACACGAAAGGCATCCCCGCGCGCCCGATGGTATCGCGCCAGACTTACTAATTGCCTCAGCGGAGCAAGGGCAAAAGGAACGGGGAGAACAGGATCCACAGCTAAAGAGATCGAAGGAGCGCGCCGAGCCGGAGAAACGCGAGCAAAAAGCGCACTGCACGCGAGAGAGAGAGAGAGAGAGAGAGAGCAGCGATAACAACGAACGAACAATGAGGTACGCGCACAAGAGAAAAAGGTATCGCATTCTTGTTACTCGTCCGCGTCGTCCATGTAAATTTTCGTTTAACACGTGGTTCTCCTGCGTAATTAAGTAATGGCTCGTCTGTTTGCGCAGTATAAGAGTGTCAAGTGGTGTATATCTGGCCACTTATTTCATACGTATATTTCACCTCATTCATACTATGTAAATGTGCTTTATCTGAACACAATTTTTATAAAAACCGCAATAAAGGGTCATCAACAGTAAATTTAAGTTATCTTTCACATAAAAATATAATAGTATTGAGAAGTATAAGCTTATTCATTCATATGATTTTAACTATTTTTGTTTCATTTCACATTTTTAGCGACGCTCTTGTTTTTTCAAAGAAAAAGCTCTTAACTTTCTCTCCACTGAATTTTTCATTAGATTTTAGTTCATTAAGATTTTAATTAAGTGAAGTAATCCAGATTTTAAAACATTGTGACTTTTTTTTGTTAGTTGATGATGTGATCATGACTAAAGTACCTCATTTCGACTGTTAAGCATAACTTTAATGAAGTATAACTGGATTTATTTTAAAACGCCAGATTCTAACGACATATAATTATTAATTGAGTTTATATCACTTATAATGGAGTCTATATGTATAATATAAGTATATTTGTTTAAATATTGATATTACTAGTAGTCCAATTTAAAATTTTCGAATTACATGTGTTTTTTACATCCGTAATATTATATTTACCAAATTATTATATTGTGCAGAAAATACGTCCAGAAGAATATATCTTAAAAGTATCAACATTACTCCCTGCCCACGAACGCCTTTTCTACAAACGGCCAAGTACGTATTTTTCTTCAAAGCTCTAAAACCGCCGCACCAACCGCAAGCAGCCGTTCGCTCCTCAGAGAACGAGGCAAAAACGAAATTCGAAAAAGGGAGAGAGAGAAGACAAAAGCCGGATAATGACAGGCTAGGATATATAGAATACACGTTGCACCATCTCGCGGATAGCAAGGAGGGATCCGTCGCGCGCGATGATGTCCCTTATTACGCGAAATCGGTTGTATCTATCGGCGCGCCGCCTCTTTACGCGCGCGGGCAATCGATTCCGCGCTGCTCACGCGCACCGCACCGGTTTATCGCTGCGCGCGCGAGAGCGACGAGAGCGCCGATTCCGCGAAGGCGATTAGAGCGCGGCCGAGGCGCGCGCATTACGGCCCCGCCGCAGCCAGGGGGGAATCGATCGACATTTAGCCTGTTTTTTACCCTCTCCCTCGACTTCTCTTCCTCTCTGTTGTGGTGTAAGATACTCTCTACAGCTCGGGACCGCACTGCGAAGGGAATTCGCGGCTTTTTCTCCGACCCTTTTTCTTTTCTCTCTCTCTTTCGCTCTAGCCGACGCGAAACGATCGAAATATAGTGAAAAGGAAGCGACGGCTATTGGATGACTGGCGTCGGCTAGAAGCTGACGACTCGGATTCTCGTTTTGCGGTAGAAACCTGTCCATTCGGTCTGGATGACGCCGTCGCTTTTTCCCGCGCCGTGCTCTCATTAATTGAGCATTGTTCCAAGAGATCCCTGCGGTTTTTGCCGCGCCAATGGCATCGGCTGTCATTACGTTCGGATTTGCCGGCTGAGGGATTTCAGATTTGTCAGATGAAATACGTAGAAATTCGTCCCAGAGACGTTAAATCGTATAATATAAGGTATGTTCAACTAACGCCCTACCAGATTGAAGCATGATGACGTATTCCTGAATCTGCAAAAGTAGGATATTATGGATTGATTAAAATTCAATATAATATTCGAAAACGTAATTTCTATTGATCCGAATCAAATTACATCGTGTACGATTTGTCTATTCCACTTCCGCCAGACGGTATGATAAAAAAACGGAAAAAAGAATCTATTTAAATATAACATTACTTATTAATTCTAAGAGTCATGTATAGCTGGTAACTGCAATAGGGAAATATTATAGATATTTTATTATTCTATCTCATGTCCAGGAATTTTATCGATTATTAGAGAGTCGATTCCCAAGAAATAAACCTTCAAATTCCAATATGCGAATATCGAATATCGTTACAGGTATATATGGTACTCTTTAAATTTGAATCAGTGGAATTCACTGAAAATCAGTTATAAGTATACCAAATGAACTGAAATTTACAGTGAAAACTGATATTTCACTGAAATTTTAGTTGATTTGGTATACTCATAACTGGATTTTCATTGAATTTGACTGATTTAAATTTAAAAAGTACATTTCTTATTTTTTGATACAACAAATTATCACCCAAAACCACGACAAAATTCATTTCCGAAAAGAAGACATCTTTTGAAAAGGAGCTAGGTCTATTGCTAAGAGAAATTTTTAAATAATAAGAATATCAATAAATTAAACATAGAATAACCTCCGTTTATTCCATTAGAGTGGTTGTATAGTAAACCGTATAAGTATGGATTCGACTGAATTTTGAGAAAAAAAAACTTGATACACTTTAGTAAAAAATTTCTTTCCTACAGTGTAAACTTGAAGTAATAATGCGACAAAAAATGATGAGAAAAACTTATATTATTTTAAAATTACGTATGAAAATTTAAATATTATTTTAAAATATTATAATACATTTAAGACTCTTATTAATAACTTTTCAATCTTTTCGACGAAAAAGCGCTCACCACCATGACTACCCTATTTCGTAAAACTTGTAAAACCCGACAACCCTTCCCCGAGGAAAATAAACTCTCTACGGTAAGACGCACGTACGTAAGACAGCGTCTCCAGGAATTTCACGCGCGCTCGCAACTTCCGGCGCTACTTTGCTCCTCTCCCACGCGCTTATGGGAAATCGATGCTCTACTATGCGGGGATTCTTAATATGTAAATGTCGCGCGGCGTCGGGAAGAAGCCGCTTGGGAGTCGCGGCGCGTTTCCAATTATCGTAAAAACGCGAGACAGCTGGGCGACACGCATTAGATGGGGCGAAGAATAAGAGGCGAGCGTCTGCCGAAAACGACTTTTCCCGCGTCTGTGCGCGTTCCTCTTTCTCACTTTTACTTCCTGCTGATTCCACGATCCCCTTTCAAATTCTCTTTATCGCGCGTCTCTCTGTTATCTTTGTGTAGAGCGAAAAATATTAGATTTACCGAGGGTATAAGAATCGTCGTATAGGCAGGTATAGCTATTCACGTTATTTATATCGTTCAATAATGCGCAGACTATCATGTTCGCGCGCACGCGCGCAGGTGCATGAATAAATTTTCAATACGAGGATACGTTGAATTTTATCTGTGCGTGTAGAATTCCAAGTAATTGAACATTTTTTTATATACGTTTCGCTGTATATGAAAGCTTTGTATAAGGATCTCTCGTATTTCTGAAAATTTGTTTTTCCACTTATTTGAATTCTCCCACGCAATATGAAAATGTTTGTTATTTGTTTAATTATTATTTTGCAGGTTACATCACTACGAAAAAATCCAATGTAAAAAATCAACATTGATCTAGTTTATTTTCTTGATTTAAATGAAAAAATGTAATATTGATAAATAAACCATGCCAGTAAAAGTAAAAAAATACCGCGCGCGCGTTTTTTACAATAACTTAATGGAAGCTAAAATGATCCTAAACGTAAGAAAATTATACAGGCGAAAGCCAATTGCACGCAATTATTGAAAAGAACAAATGTCTGAATATTTTCACCTTATCGTGTGCAATCGGAAACACTGTCACGAAATTGCAACGTCTGTCGGACATCCCCATGTTATTTTCGTTCTACTCGCATAGCACTAAAAAGTTAAGTGTAGCATTGCCAAGTTCGGCTCGGCTAGCGCGTGTATAGGCATATGATTTGGCTTATAATGATAAAAGAACGGGAAAGGGGGGAGGTGGTCTGTCGCTTCCCTCGAAATAATCCTTGCGAAAAATAATAACAGAACGAGAGCGCAGTTCCTTCTTCTTCTTCCTCTTCTTCTGCTTCTTCTCGCAGAGGCAAGGTTGAAAAAAAGCTTGAAATTATCATTCTCCGGCGCTTCTTGGAAATCCGTCTATGCTACATAATTCAAAAAACAGACGTAAACGAGAAATAAAAGTCACGCAAAAAGCGGCTCCCTCTCTCTCTCTCTCTCTCTTTCTCTGTCGAAACTGCGAAAAAAGACAGGTAGACAAAGAGAGAAGAGAAAAATCACGAGCATTCTACCTTGCGGATTCCGAAGGCTGCAATCGGCGCCGTGCGCGCGCGTTTCCAGGGATGAGAAACAGAAACGATCCAATAAGAAAGAATACCGGGCGTAAAAAGAACGAGGACAGCAGGGCGAGAGGCAGAGAGAGACGGGAACGCGCATCGCCCTTTCGACCGTTTCGCGCTCGCGAGGTGAGCAGCGGGAGCAACACAGCACACGTCCATCCCGTAGGTAATAATATCGCTATCCCGAGCCACCGTCACACCGACTCATTAGTTTTCATTCGCAGTTTTATTAATTTTTCAAGTCGAGTAAGTAAAATAAACTTCTTTATCGGCATTAATCATGAAAATTCTTCGATAATTTAGTTAATAATA
>JAPYZO010003097.1:0-15982 GCA_030522905.1 Torymus flavipes
TCGTATCAAGTTGAAATGCAAGCCAGAGACCGGGCCAGCAAGTGTATATAGGCGCATGAGCATATAATACGAGAGGGGCAGCACAAGCTCTAATGACAATGCGCGCGAATGCGAAGTTTATTATGCGCTTAGCGCTACAATGCGCCGGTAGGGGAAGTACGACGAAGTTTAGAGAGCCGAAGTAACAATGCATCGGCCGTCTGCATGCAAATATAGCGCGTATACGATATATCGTGAAGAAAAAAAATCATGTCTGCGCAGAAAAGGAACAATTCTTTATAGCGTCTGCTGTCCCATTGAAGTTATTACAATCGAGGTGGAGAGAGAATGGAGAGAGATAACGCGCCCATCTCATTGACAAATTAATGCTGCGGAGTGTGTATACAGAGAGTCTAACTGCTCCGGAGACGTTCAATGAGCGTCTGCGAGAGAGAGTGCATCAGCTGCTCGAGTGCACGCGAGCCCGTGAATTGAAAGAGCGGATAAGCAAAGGAGAAGAAGAAGAAGAAGTCTTATGAAGGAAAAGAGAATTCGCACTGCGGCTCGACCTTGGCCGACGACGACACCTGAATGAAGTTGATTTTCTTTAGGATTGTGTGTGTGTGTGTAACACTACGCTTAGAGGCAAATTCAGGCTTTGATGTTTCGCGCTGATTGGTCGATTCAGATCAGCGCTCTAATCTTTATTTTCATTCTCTCTCTCAACTATAACTCGCTGTTCAGCAGCTTTTATCGCTGCAGAGTCTAGCGCGCTTATTTCTAGACGAACCGCACGCGCTTTCTTCCTATGTCACGGGCTAATTTTTATATCATCGACTCGCTAGTACACGTAACTACTCCGCGCGCCATTCAGGGTCGATCGGTGGGAAAAGGAGACGTTCGAGCCCCCCCTTCGAACCGAACAATATTTCGTCTCGTAAAGATCCTAATGAGCGAGCGGTCCGGGGATTATTTAATGGCGCGTATATGGTGCCGAGTAAGCACGGGCCGGGCTTACGCGCAGTCAGGTATAAAAGCTATATAAGAGAGAAGAGAGGTAGAGAGAGAAAGAGAGAAACAGATGGAAGGGGTATAGACGAGGTATGCCAACTCGCGCGGGCAGGTATGCGGTTTCGGTGCCTGATGTGTATAGTCCGTACTTTTCTATAGTTCAACTCTGATAAAAATGCCTTTACAGAGTGAAGCGGCGAAGAAGGCTTTTTATTGCGCCATATTCGGTTTATGGCCCAACAGGATTTTTTCGTATATACATTCGGTGGATATATGCATATTCGCGCCACTTTATTTCACTCGCGGTGATGTCCTTTTATTTTTCTTTGGACGATCAACAAATTCGCTGCCAGCCCGCGCTTCCTTTTGTTTTTTCAAATCAAGGGAATATGCGCGCGACTGAGAGAATTAACGGCGTAACGTTCTTATAAGCTTGGGTAATTTCCAAATGCGGCCGCAGATCAGGTTCTGTCCTTCCACATTTCATATACTGAATGACAGCAGCCGGATTAGACAGCGCTCTCCAGCTCTTACGTCCCATTCTTTCGAGCGCACATCCCGCGTACTTTCGAAAAATTATACTTGTATCTTTCTTCTCGTTTTTTTTTCTCATTTCGGCTATAGGATCTAATTCTCGTCTTTCCACTATTTCTCGTAGGCATCTTTCATCTTTTTCTCGCCTCCCACCTCTCGCCGAGATTCTCTCGGACGGGTAAATCGAACAGGTACGCGTATATAAACTCGTCGCGCCACATCGCTATAGTTGAGGATCCACCTGAGCGAGAGGATTAGTTCGGGGGGCCGTATATACACACAAGCATGTGATCCTCTCCGTGATTCCTTATATATACACACAGACACATCCCAAGGATCCAGTATTCGATTTCAAGATGACACATGCAGTTAACATTTTTCCGAGAACTCGCTCGCGAATGCTTCTATAGTTATCGAGATATAGCCCAATGTACCTGCGCCCAAAAGGATTTTCTGAGCTCACCCGTCGCCATTATACTTTTTACTGGGACAGAAAGTCCTTTGGGCTCAAGGTTATACTAGTTTTAATCGCTTCCAAATATTTTTCACGGTATTCCTTGTCCACCTTTCGAACTAATCATTATCTTTGAATTTTAACGGCATTGTACAAGGAAAATTAGGGATTTGTCAAATAAATGTTTCGTAATGTAAATGCTTTTCCAAGCTTAAAAAATGGAAGCAATAAAGATAAGATGTTATATAATCAATAATAATTTATTAAGAAAAAAGATATAAACGCATACGTTTAATTATATAAAAGAGTCAATAGCCCCCCACGTATTATGGCTTCAATAATAATTTTTATACACGTGTCAATACTTCGTCCGGAGACATATTTGAATTGTTAATTCACGCATTTTTATGGGAGTATGTCACATACATCTCTGCCAATATAAATTATTACACTTGAAGCGCATTTTATAAAAAAAATATTCTATACCTTCAAAATAATCCACGAGAAAGTGTTGCGTCAAGCTCCCTGAATATTTATGAACAGTCGAAATTTCACTTTTAAGCAAAGAAAAAATTCAATGAAACTGTCTTATCGAGGAACTACTTTTTTAGAGTGTATAAAATTTATTTATAAACAGAATTGAAATGCGCGCCTCCGACGACTTTTACTTGGCTCGTAAAATATAATCTTCTTCTTAATAAGGACGAGATAATACTTTCAAAAATACTTGTTTCAAAAAGATGAAGCGACGCAGAGCGGAGATTTAGATCTGTCATTAGTGACACTTAAGATAGTCCCGGCTGACGGATACCTGTATTATATATCCGTAGCTCTTTCCCAGAGTTAGTGTAAACAATTTTTGTTTTTTCCTTTTCATCGCTCCATCCACGCATCAACTAAGTGCAAAGTATTCATTTATGCTGAAAACTAATAAATATTAATGAAAATAGAATGGTAACAATAAAACGTTAGATATGCGTATATACAGGTATATACAAATGGACAAAGTAGAGAGGGAAGATCATTTCGGAGAAATAATTTCATGTAAATGTTGGCAAAAAATATTAGAGCCGAGGCTACCGACTAATCGCTGTGTCTTGTCCATTCTTATACGGGAAGGTAAAATCATCTAAAAATCCAGATAAGAGATAGTCTTAGAAAGAGGGTAAATTACATCGATCGATCCCTGTGCGTCTCTCTATCATCAGACAAGACCAAAAATCACTGCGTCGCGCTGTCGTCTATATCGACGGCTGAAAAATAAGTCCGGATCGACGACGGTTATTAATTATTCGCTCGGAAGCGGCTGGCGCGGCGCGCATATAGAAAAAAGTAATTGCATAGCGCATAATAAATAGAAAAATAATTAGGAATTCAACAAGGGATGAGGGAGAGAGAGAGAGAGAGAAAAAGGAGACGGGAGGCGGCTGAACAGGTTCGAATTCGGAGAAAACGATATGGTGCGCGCGTATATGCTAGAGCGAGGAGGAGAGAGAGAGGCAGTAACGCTAAATAAAAGCGCCAAGCAAAGGATAAAAATAAAATCAATGCGCGAGGGAGAGAGGAGAGTAGATAAAGAAGAAGAAGAAGCAGAAGAAGAAGCTAGAACGTTAAAGGAGGAGGAAGTGGAAAATAAAAGAGTTTCGAAGGAGCAAAGCAGGATGGAGGAGGGAGGGTATAGAGGAGGAGAAGGAAGGATAGGCGAAAGAGGGGGAGAGCGCCGCCGGTCAAACTGGTCACTTTCGTAAGATAGTTTTCTTACTCGCAATTTGGTGCGCTCTCGCACGCGGGGCATAAAGTAACGATGGGCGAAAACAAAGGCTCTCTTCGGCCCCGATCATTGCATTATTCATGCGTTTCTAGCAAGAAGCCGCACCACCGTGCGTGCGCTTGCCCTCGAGACTTTGTTCCCTCCTCCTTCTCGCCATGCCTGCCCCCGTAATTTCTCTCTCTCTCTCTCTCTTCCCCATTCGGATTTTTCAAGTCTGCACACCGCGTATATTTATAGATATATCTGCCTATAGAAGCTGTAATTAGGTAAATATCCCCACGCAGAAGAGAACTATTTCTGATGATACGTGCTCTACTATCAATGCGCGCAGTCGGAGAAGAATTTCTCTCTGTATACGAGCTACCAGCCGTAAAAAGTCGCCGTGTGGCGCGAGAGAGGATGATATTGGTAATTTGTAGCTCTGTGTGTGTCTCTAACCTAAAATGCTAATGACAGCCGGCATAATTTACCTACGAATGACTCTTAATACCATGGAAGTATACGCACTTTTTTTTCTTCAATCTTTAGCTATGCGGCATATTTTTTAATCATTCTCAATTTTACAACCTTATGTAGCGACTTTTTTTCCGAAAAAACATAACTATGTTGTTGTTTTTTTTTCTTCACTCGCAAAATCAAGAATCGATATAATGGCGAAAGAACACGCGTATATTCGAGTACTCATTCTCACGCTCGCGGTCCATATGTTTTTGAGAAACCCGATGTGACTCGTTGGAAAAAAGCCTTGAACGCTGGTGCTCCCCCTTCAATATAAAGCGAAAATAAAGCAAAGCGCCGAGATGCGCCTCGTATAAGGAAGAAAGAGGAATGTAAGGGAGGAATCAAAATGCCTCGGGAGTTGGCAAAAGGACCACATTGTGGGCCCCGTGCCTTTTTACGTCTATATGTGTGTGTATATACATTTAAACCGTAGGTGAGCGTCTCTCGATCGAAGTCGCGCGCGCGCGCTTTCTAGGAAAACGATAGTTCGGGGAATTCTCCTCCATATTTATATCTCGAGAGACGGCTCGCTCCTTTTGGACCTCAAAAACACATTGCGTCTGCGCGCGCTTGCAAGAAAGCCCATTTTGACGTTATTAATTTCCTTTGTGCGCGCATATCCTTTTCGCGATGCAATTAACGAGTATTTCGAGCTTCTTCATATTCCGTAACTTTATTTGAGAATCGTTTTTATTATTTTACA
This sequence comes from Torymus flavipes, assembly GCA_030522905.1. Lineage (NCBI taxonomy): Eukaryota > Metazoa > Arthropoda > Insecta > Hymenoptera > Torymidae > Torymus > Torymus flavipes. The sequence continues at coordinate 4,954 of JAPYZO010003097.1, forward strand.
AATTCAAGTCGTAAAACTTGGTCGCTTCTTTTCGCAATTGTGTGCGGCTCGTAAAAGTCAAAGCGTTACATATATTAAGACGATACGTCTGAAAGCTCAGTTAAAAGGTAATACGAGGCTAGGTTACAGTCCGCAGAAAAGGAGAGAGAGAGAAACCTTTTATTCGAGCGACGGCAAGCCCACGACTCCGAAATTATGGTGCTCCTATAATCGTAGCAGCAACGCTGCAGATGTGAAAGTTTATCGGCGAAGATTAATATCGGTCGGCCGAAGTGGGTCGCGATAATTTCAGCCATAAATCCAGGACCAACGCTCGTCCGAGGAGTGTGTAAGGATGTATACTTGAAAGTTTCGCCTAAACGAGTTCATTGTTCTTACAAGTATTTCGAAATATTCTCGGCGAACACGTTGCTATGGCTCTATACACACACATTCAGACGAAATCAGGCTCATTGTTTCGGGCGCAATTCTCGCACCAAAGTTCCATGCACCGACTGCTACGCTAATTGTCTATTTTCAAAGTTCTAAAGCACTATGTCTGCTGCAAATTGGGCTAATTTGTCAAGCTATTAACACAGGAAAAAATAAATTGCAACAACGACGTCAAATTATTTATCTGACAGAATTAATCGTAATCGATATGTCCTAGAATTTTTATTGACTATAGCTGCTCGAAACTAATTGTTAAACGAATTATCAATGTTGATATCACATTTTTCGAGAATAAACGACGTGATAAGTTTAATGAATTAAAGTAAAGATATAATATAATCGAATGATAGATTGAAGATGCTTTTGAAGCGGGGGGACTAACGGTACACTATATATTCACATATCGTGATTCGATTTTGTGGGCCCGCGCTAGTTCGCAGATTCTCAAACTGAAAAGGCGATCGCGGTGTATTGCGGAAATCGGCCTGTCGAGCGCAGTTGCCGTATACCTAGGTCGCTCTGCCGCGACCCGTTAAAAGATTCTATAGATCCTCTTTATACACACATAATTCCTCTTGAAGGTCTCTTCGCATTATTGACTGGAAGAGAATTATGATTTTTAACTGGAAAACTCATATTGCGTGCGAATAATCTCGGATAGAATGCGCGCGTGCCAAATATAGAAGCCATCGTTAATTATAAGAGCATTTTCGCTCTCACTCTCGATTAAATAGTCGTTCGCAAAGCTCACAAAGAGAATTTTTCGAAAAGTCGATCGATCTGGCTTATATACGCTCTGGCGAGATAATGCCGGAGTATATTGCCTCGATAAATGCTAAATCTATATTCGTGTGATAAGATAGATTGGGAAAGCGCGGCAGCGACGTTTTTTTTTCGCTAGCAATGAATTATCTTGCATACGCATTTATAATTAACGTCGATTGTAGCTCGCTTTCGAATTCGCTTCGAAAAAAAATAAATTGAATTGATTTTTGACTGCACGCTTCTTCGGTTGCGTAAGATGCGCGATACTTTTTTGCGAGATGAAAGAAGCTTTTTACGCGATTTATGGCAATTATGGAGAGAACCGTGAGAGGCGGAAACCGTTAAAGGAGCGAAATAGTACCGATCCCGAAGCATGATTTACGACCGCCAGTGTACAAAAGAGAATAAAGAGGCAAAAATGAAGAATTTATATCGGTAGGAGAACTGGTCGAAATCCGTGCGCGCGCTCCTCCGTAAACCGAAGAACTGGAATTATATCGTATACGTTATATATACCCGGCTGGCCACTTGGTGTAAATAATTTGGTAAGTTGCCGGGCCCCCAGGACAGATATATTCGATTCTTCGTATTAAGCTTTCCTCACACCGACTTACGTAATATTTCGAATGTATCTCCTGACAATGGGAAGAATCCGAAAATGAGGAAAAATCCAAAAAAAGTTTCAACTTCATGCGAACGCGTTCCCGAAATTATTTAATCGAATATCCGCGTAAGACTCGACGTTGTGAAATGGCCTTTAGCCGCGCGTGTAAGCCGCTTTTTATTAGGCTGCGCCACAGGACCTAGACAGAGCGAGAGAGAGAGAGGGAAGCGCATGGAGACAGCGAGAGGGAGAGAAAAAAGAAAGGGAAGAGAGGCTCTCTCGGGACGTGCGCGAGTGGTAACCAATGCTCCCGGCTAATAAAGAATTTATGGTCCTCGTTACCGGTACGGTTTCTACGAATTAACGTCGATTACAGTGTGCGCGCGCGCGAGCGTTGGCTCAAAATGTAAAAACTAGATAGGGGCCCGGGGTCTATACACACGCAGCCGATTAAGCGAATTCATGAATAACTTAAAAACCGTTTCGTCCTGTACTCACGCGCGCGCGCACACACATAGATATACGTACGTGCGTGTCCATATACATATGGACTCTCACCTGGCGCGACTCGTATATATTGGTGCGACCGCACTCGTGAGATACTCGCGCACTTTCGTACGCGCCTTTTTTTTTATTGAAATTGCGTGTACCTCTTTTTTTCACTCGTCCCTCTATTTCTTCTTTATTATTAGCGTCGACGCTTTTTCGACTTTAATGGACGTCACTCTATACGCGGCTTCCGGCGATCTATAATATATATTAATTTTTTTAAGTAAATTATTCTTATACACAAATTGCTCTTTTTGCTCTCTCGCAATGCTCTTGTGGGATTAACCTTTGCTACGTAGATGTTTACGTACACGCATGATCTTCTTATACAATGAATTTTTAAGATTGATATTGCCAGACACAAGTTTATATTCTGTAGTTTGGATGAATTTATTGCAGATATTATTGCTAAATCTAGGACGAAAGCTAAACTGCGAAATTTTCACATTTTTCTTCATGAAAAACAAGTTCAACATATGTTAATTAAGTTATTAAATTGTACTAAAAATATTGAATATACATAACCAGCATCCTGCTGTTTAATAAAAGGTCAGTCTTTTCTCTAATTTAAAGCGTGTCATTTTCTTAAAAACTTTAACTTTTAATTTAGTAGAAGATTCAAAACGCAATAATTTATACATAAAATTTTTAAGATATCCACTTTTCGAGTAGAGTCATAAAAACTATATTATGTACGAAAAATATAGATGGGCTTAGGCAATTTTTTATCTGTCCGCGATAGTACCGAAAAAACACCGACTTAATGAGCCGACTTACACGTTTCTGATGATATTATTTTACCAGTAAGCATCATATCGGATGATGGCTATACGTATATAATATGTGAATGCTCGCGTGCGAGCGCATGCGCGTGAATTAGCATATACGTCGAATCCTGGTTTGTGAAATCGCGCTTCTATAATTATTATTTTTGGAAAAAAAGTACTGCCGTCTCAACGCATTCTCTTTTTGATGGAGCAATAAATTGATGATTATAAAATAAATTTCAGTTACGAATGCAGAACTGTAAACTCTACATATCGTTTTGAATCTTGACTCACAGACGTGGAATTTTTCGATTTTACCTGATTTATCGCGGTAACTATTTTTTGACATTTATTTAAAAACCTGCATTTACTGAGCATTAGTTCTGTCTGGAAGTTAGGTCCATAAATTACGAAAGTATAAACGAAAATGAGATTTCGGATGAAACTATTTTTTTGTTCCTTTGGTACTCTTTGCTCTAGACCTATACACCGCGTAATAGTTTCAACCTTGCATGGCGTCGCATATACGCGGCCAAACATTGACGTGCAAAACTAAAAGGGTGTGTATGTATATGTACATACACAAGCTCTTCCTTCGTAATCCCATGAACAAAGGGCGTGCACACGAGCTCGATTATAGGAGAGAGAAAAAAACCGTCGGCGACTGTCTCTCTCCTCTCCTCGCTCGAATTACGCGCTGCTCTCGCGGAGGTAAAGGGGCGCGCACGGGGCTAAAGAAAGGGGCCATGCAGACAATCGCCTTATATACCGAAATTAATAGGCGGAAATACGCGAGTGAGAGAGAGAGAGAGAGAGAGAGAGAGAGAGAGAGAGAGAGAGAGAGAGAGAGAGAATATTTGAGTTTTGCCGCGCAGTGGCGGCGCTTTGCGGATCGTCCAGGTGTAAAGTGTGGAGCTATCGGGAAGCCGCACACGCGTGCGCGTAATAGACGTGCCATATGTGCCTTCGCGCGCGTGCCCTTTCTTTGTAGCCGCTCTCCTTCTTGCTCTAGTCTAATGAAACCCAGAGGATTAGCTCTTATTTCCATCCTTTCATCCGTAAATTGCCCTCGAATTCATTATAACGGTCTCCGCGCGTATCGGCTCGCCGTTTGCGTAACACTGGCTGCCCTTATGTTCTTGTTATCACTTTAAAACCATGAGTGACGAATAATAATGCTTTTTTTATGTATTGTATGATTGAATTTACGAAATCGTTAAGAAACAGCTTGATTTTCATATAATGTTAAATAAATGGCATATATATTGCATCGTACAATATCAAATTGATTTATGCCCTTTATGTACACAGTAATTAATAAAACGATTTAAGCTTTCGCGGATAAGTGAAGATGGCGAACTAGAAAAATGACTGTATTACCCCGACTCACCTTATTAACAAAGAATTCTTTACCGAAATACTTTTTGCCAAATTAATAACCCGAAAAACTTTTTATTAATAGTTAAAGTAGTTGACAAAGAATTTATAGAGACTCTACAAAGCATTCACAAAGATTTCACAAAAAATTTCTTACGTTGGTGTAGAAAATTTTTTATATCATGATATTATAATTTATCGATTTTTCTATAGAAATATAAGTTGATAAGATTGAACAATAAATTGATAAAATTCAGTTTTAACGATGACAAAAATCCTGACGGTATACTTTAAATACTTATAATTTTAGTTTATTGCCATCGTTCAAGCATTTTAAAATGAATATCTGCTTTTTTATTATTATAATTGTATATTGTTATTACTGGAAGATAGCTTTCTCACTACTTTTTATTGATGTTTCTTGTTTACCAGATTGATTAGTTTACTTGAAAATAATCTATAGAAATACTTGATGATTAATTTATGAATGCTTTGTTAATAATTATTTGGTTTCAGTCAAAATATATTTTCTAAAAATAAAAAAAAATTAATAATCTTTCCGAATACTTAGTGAATACATATAGAAAATGTCGTTCCTCCACATTCGGTATTACTCAAAGAATTCATTTACCCCGGATATTTGCTTATTAGGTTATTAAATTATCAATTTCATTTTTAATCCCAACTTTATAAAAGATCCTGTCATCATAGCAAGAAAGTAACCAACTTGTACAGAAAGGTCATTGTCAGTTCATCATCGCTCTCTCTTTCCATATAGCTGCTAATTTTACAGACTCAGGCGGTATATAAGCCAGTAGCGCAATTTGTAAAAAAATAAAAGAAAAAACACATGCAACGAATAATTATCTATACACGGAGCATCATCATGATCGTCATCGAAGCTATTTTAAAAAATGCCCGCGAAGCGCGTCCTAAGCCGGGGGGCACGCGCATCTTGATTAAAAGTTGCACCGAGAGCAGTACAATGACGGAAGCGGCGCGCGGCACGCGAAGATAATGTATACAGGCCCCAGTGGGTGGGTGTGTGTATATGTCTATGTGTATTCGAGGAGAGAGACGACGCTCAATATCGAAAATGGCCTCGTCGCGCGCGGAGACTCTAATGGAAAATTGAATAGGCGAGTGGCTATCCAGAGAAGGAGAGAGAGAGAGAGAGAGAGAGAGAGAGAGAGACAGAAGGCGGAAGGTGAATCGAGGCGTGCTCGAAGGGGTTGAGAGGGGAGAGGAGGGCACGCGCCACCGACTCGGAAAGCATCCCTTCATCGATCCCGCCCCCTCTCTCCCGTCTCCGAGTTTATAAACGCTGGTCGCGCAACCTCAGTCGATGCTTTTCTAATTACGCCTTCTCTCTCTCTCTCTCTTCTCCCCTCCTACACTTGCTTGCATCTTTTCTACCCTCGCGAATAGGAGGATCCGATTTTGATACTATTGTGCGCTGTATATATAGGCTTCCGCGAGTACAAGTATAAGGCTGACTGGCTGCAATAGGAGTTCGCAATAGGATAATAATGATATTTTTGAGCAGCAAAAAAAATGCAGCTCCCCGCGTGCAGACGGAAAAATCGAGGAGGAATACTTTTCCTATACTTTAGTCTCGTGCACAGGGGTCTATACATAAATCTAGTCTCGCTGTAGCGGTAGCCTCTCCACGCTTTGTTTTTCTCCAACCGCTTTGCTTTATACCTGAGCGCTGTGGCCAAAGGAGATGAAATTATCGGTGAGCGGGAGAGAGGATGCACACGATTTTTCAGCCCGCCCGCCGCGGCCATTGTCCGCGTAATTTTCACGTTTCCCATAGCCGCGCCGAGAATAATGGGGGATGGAAAAGTACAGGAAAGAATAGCGTCTGGAACACACTTGACGCCTTTGTCAGCGTATCCACGCGGAGCGCCGGCGCGACGAGCAGCACACAGGTGTTATTGCAGGCAAGTGGGGCCTGAAGTCGCTTCTATGTAACTGCAGGACGTAATCGCTTAGCAATTTATTTCTGTTTAGGCTCGGATTTGACTTTGAAAGGGGCCTGATGGGTTTTCGATTTCGATTACTCATTGTTGTTTCGTGTGTGCTGCTCTTCGGAGGCCGACCTAGTTTCTCGGAAGTCAATGCTGTCTTTTTCTTTTCCACTTTTGGGGGGTACGATGCATACTGCATCTTGCAGTTATGACATTCAAAATTATTATTTATTCATACAGTCTATTGTTCCACAATTGGTCCTATACTATATATTTATATTAAATGTTGAAGGGATCAGTTAGAATATAGATCGTGTAATTTGCTTCGTCAAAACATGTTATTAAATCGACTGGTTAATTGTGCGCTTCAATTGTTTATTCATCAGTTCGCATTTGAAATTCTGAACGTTCATATAATGAACGAAACTTAAAGTTTCTAATGTTGGTTAAAATTTGTCGGAGTAGTGACGGCAAGAGTGACTGCAAGATTCAGTTATTATCATTTTTTAAATGTATTATGCAGCTAAATTTGGCTAAATCAGAAAATAGCAAAAATCTTTCGTTCACTATACGAACGTTCAAAATTCCTTATTCACATCAACTTGAAGTTGGTGCACAGATATGGATGAAAATTTAATGTTCATTTAATATCACGTAACAGATCCTACTGTTTTCTACAACAGAAATTTATAAATAGCATTATGGAAAAGGCCAAGACGCCCTACGAAGGGTAAGGTACAGATTCAGGACTCGGCCGCTTAAACGATGTCAGAGTGGCTAAATCTATATTTGCGCACTTTACCCTCTTCGTGTTCGTTTGCGCAGCCGGAATCACAGAGGGCCTCGAGTCGCTATACCGTTGACGAATTTCCCGGGGCAAAGTCACGTTCTCCCCTTTAAAGAGACGCTTTTGTTCTTTCCCCTTTCGATCTCCGAAGGCAATTCCTGATTAATCCAGCGGACGAAAGAAGAAGTGGAAGAAGAAGCAGGTTGAGCGGCCGTCAGATGGCGTCTGGCTGCTGCGTGACCGGCGCGCATTACCGATGAGTTAACGAAATTCAAATTGAAACGCGCGCGCGTATAGAGCTCGCGGCACTACTGCGTGCCCGCCGCTAAATCGTTTTGATTATACTCATTACTCCGGCGCCGCCGTCCTGTAAACAGCCTCTCTTTTTTTCTTCCCATTGTTTCTCGCCGTTCCAGGAAACGTCGGCCGACTGGCCGAATTATTCGGATGTATTATATACGGCGCTGGCGTAGTGTGAGGTCGCCGCTGCGATGCGGCTGATGTATATATCCCAAGTGCCAGGGATGTCGATGAAATAGAGCCAGCAATGAAGAATGTGAAAATCTTTAGCGATGCTTGCTGGCTGCGCGCCTTAGTGAAATATTCAGAGAATATGGAATTTAGTACACCATGCACGTAATATATATTATATAATCGGATCGAAGTAAATAGTTATAAACGCCCTGTGCAATTTATCTGATTTCGTAACTGCGCATATTCTGGTAGAAGAAAAGAAATATTTCTTGTACTCTGCAGTTGGCGCTAGCACAGCACACTAACCCAATGTACATTTCTTCCCGTTTTTCGTGGGCGGAGTTATCACGACTACTTTAATTGTGGAAGCGGGCTTGGTCGCGTGGACAACTTTCACATGTTATCGACACGTTGTATGTCGTTGAAATTTCCGGCCACACTTTGCGATTTATGAGAAACCGTTTGCTTGCGACATGTCGCGGGGCGCATGCGCCGATTATCGCTTACTCATTTGCGATTGCAATTATAAAGTCTGTATATACTAGGCCGTCTGGGTACGGGCATTCTAATCGGGAAAAATCCGACGATTTATGCCCTGCAAGTGCGCCTGATGCAATATTCCTATTATATACACGAAGACAATCCGCATAGCTGCAGCGGAAAATAACTCGGCTGTCCGCTTTCTAAAGGGGCAGTTGAAAGGTATAGCCCGGCCGAAAATCGTGCACGTGCGCGCGCCCGCGTGCTATACACAACATGTACATGCGCTTCTTCCGTCGAAGCGATCCGTTCAGCAGATGTTTACTTAGCATTTTCCTCGCTAGTACGTAGAACTAGGACTGAGAGAAAGGAAAATGCGCGAGATTCGACACCTGATGCTGCATAAGCGGCACGGCACGCAGGGGCTCGTCGAGGGAGGGGGTAGAATGGAAGAATACAATTGAAAGAACGTTTCACGGCCGCGCGTTTACACCGGTCACGTTCGGCACGCCGCTCAAATCGTAAGCTCCGTCGGTGTGCGCGCCTTTGAAAAATCATTTTCCACTGCGGGGAAACGGTAAGTATACATGTATACCCATTGCCGCAAAAGGCGCACTTTTTGTTCTCCGAGGCCCGAGCGATAATCCGACGAACGCGCGCTGCCTCACGATTTCGCGTGACTTTTTCCATAATGTGTCACACTTTCAATGAAACTTTTGCATTTCGCGCGCACGCACGCTTCCGACTCTATATGTATACTTCTGTGCAGTCGAGACGCGAGCTTTTCTTTTGCTGCATAACGACTGTTGGAGGCAAGTTTCGCTTCTTATGCGGCGCACTCCACTGCAGTTGTCGATGGGAGATTATACACCGTTCCTCCTTCGCCGCTCAATGCTATTTAAATCTTATATATATATATGTAGAGATTATAAGCCCAGCTCCTTATTACTGCGTTTTACTTTTTTCTAACGGCTGTAATTTTCAAAATATACATTCATCGCGTTATAAATAAACAAGCGCATGTGCGTACAATAAAAATCCTTTTTTTTGACTCATCTGATCAAATTTCCCATTTGACGTAGTGCTATGGGCAACGATAATCGCCTTAGACGGCCCATCACCGATCAATTATAGTTTCTCCGAGAAGAAAAAAAGGAGGCAGCTATATATCGAAACATGCAACCGATTCCAAAGAAAAAGCATAAAGCCGAAATCGACAACGGCACGTACCTACGCGCAGACACAGCGAAAGAAAGAAAGAAAGAGAGGGAGGGTGAGAGATGAGTATCGCGTGCGGCGGGCTTTTGCGCTGGCGTTGCAGACACCTCTACGTGCGCGAGCATTTAGTGCGGCCCCTGAAACGAAGACAGTCGGACCCTCTTTGTGCGCACGCGCCTCTGTGCATTATTGCCGTGGGCTTGCAACTGGACTACTGCCGCGGGGGTTGGCCACGGTAACCACATGTTGCAACGCCCGACCTGTACATGCGCGTAGACGCAGTTTGTTCTTTCTTCTAGCCTCTTCCCCCTGGCTCTCTTTCCGCGGGATTATTCTTTATTTTTTCGATGGAGATCAAGTGCCAGCAAGTGAGGAATTCCGAATGGCAAGACTAATCGCTGAAAAGTCACTTTGAATATGTTTATCGCTGCACGTTGCAAAAATGCGACGTCGCGTGTGCCTTTTTCCCGAAAAAAGTGAGAGAAACTTAATGGTCAGCGAGTATACATACATACGTCGGCCGGTTTTTTCTCCAAGGATTTTTTGCTGCGCTCGTCCGCAGAAAAGAATGCGAGATAGCGTCCTTGAGTGCGCGCATTCGAACGTCATGCTCTCGCGGACGGGGGTGGGCCAAAGTCGCTGAAGAAGGATAGAGAGAGAGAGAGAGAGAGATGAGCATCCGGAATTCGGCGAGGGGGTCCGCACACGGTTGCGTATATACAGCACCGCGCGTGGACCGAAAACAGAGCATCAGGAGGAGAGCGACTCTAGGCTTGGAATGTGTGTGTGAGAGAGAGAGAGACGACGACTCTACGTATATATATATGTGCGCAGTCGTCTTTCGGGAGTAGGGGCGCGGCCAGCAGCAGTCGAGAGCTGTACGGCAGGATTTGACTTTGCAGTTGTGCAGCCAGCAGCAGCATCCTTCTAGTCGCCCGGTCTGTTTGACTTGCGAGAGCGCAAGAGGGGAGAGGGAACCTTGAAAGACGAGGACGCGCGCGCGAGATTAGTCAGCATGCGCGCAGAGAGAGGGACGCGGAGGGAATTAGAGGGAGAGAGAGAGAGAGAGAGAGAAGTTGCCAGTAAAAGTGACGAGGGTATGATGTTCGTTTTAATATCCACCCGCAGGTATACGCGCACGCATATATATACGGATCGGCCTGCTCACATACATACATACTCATATATGCACGAGGTCTGGTCCTCCTGCGGCGCGCAACGAGAGCCCTATGTGTACGTGGGAAGGACACGGGAGGAGGAGAAACAGGAGGTTGAACAATTTTTTCGAAACTCCGAATTATGTGTTTATACCCGCGTGTGCGGGAAGGAAAGGAGGCCAGAATTCGATCTTCTCTTTTTCTTACCTCCTCTCTGTTAACCTGCTTTTAGCCTATTTAAATGTAGATTCACCTCTCTTGAATTATAACGATTCGATAATTAACAGGATTGAATGATTGGGAACATTCGCCCTCTATAGCTTATATGCTATTCTCGCATTTATTGTGCGATATATTCGCGGAGATGGGAATGCTAGCCTGCCAAGACCGCAAATGAGTTATATATCGACTATTTCTCTATAAATTGTGTGTAACGAAGGAAAGTT
>JAPYZO010003098.1:0-13728 GCA_030522905.1 Torymus flavipes
AAAAGCCAAATATAAATTTGTTTATTATTAAATATAAATTACTTTAGAGCGCAGAGTTTTCGAACCGATTCGCCGTGAGCTAAATTATTTTTATAATTTTAATGTACAAGTTATACTGATTCGAGCTCAGATTATTAATGTAAACTGTAATATAGGTTGGATTAATAGTGGTAAACTGTAATAAAGGTTGGATAATAATTTTGATATCTAGTTTCCTCAATTGAGAAAACTCAATATCAAAAATACTATCAATGCATTGAACTTCCAGTACCTAAGTCTTATTCTCTGGAATGTCGGTGGAATAAAACATGCTTTGAAATTAGTTGCCAATATAAGTAAATGGGCCTGTACTGCCTTTTCTTATTTTGTATGCGTCTACCATTTACTTCTCTGCGCTCTATTTTCCTAATAGAAATAATTCGAGCAAAAGTTAAAATGTTTATCTTTTACATTAGATATTGTTTATCTTTTACATTAGATATATCAAACACAGCTTAAATACCAATGATCTATTTAATATGCATAAGAGTTTGTAAAATAAGTTTGAAAGAAACTTTTTGAAAACTTCTGTGAGAAGTATGCTGCTAAGTTTGTTAGCAGCAGTTTGTTTCTACTTTGCATTTAATACGAAGGAAAGCAAGCATTAAGTAAAATCGTGTCATTTGAATACATTCCGCAAATCCGCAATAAATACCTTCTTTTAGCTTCTTACCTCTACTTTTACACGTACAAATTTGTTGGCAATCCCAACAATAGACTGAATATTATATTATCGAATATTATATTATATTATGTTAACTTTTTCTTTGAATTTTAATGTGAGGAATATTATTCATAAAATATTTCTCAATAAAACTGTATTCAAACTTTTTCCGCTATTACTCTTGTATACAAATGTAAAAGAGTGTAGCAGAATTTACTACACAAAGGCGAGATAATGAAAAGAAAAAGAAGATACAACTGGGATTTAATGGCATGTCAGAGATCTCATTACATCATTCATCTTTGCCATCACTGCATTAGATTTACGTAAAAAAAGTTTTATTTCATTAGTTATTACCTCGAAAAAATATTATCTTATCTGAAAACTGGCAAACCAGACGCACACACATACGTACACACATTAACACACACGCACATACATACACACAGACACACACGCGCGCGCGCACAGGCACACACTTGAGCTAAAATTATCGTCTATTTAACTGTTTAACCTCCGTTTTAAAATCAGCATGTACCTCGAAATCCTTCGAGATTTCTGAATGAAGAAAAGAAAAGCGCTTAACGTGCAGTATTTTTCCGCTGGAAAGACTTATCCACGCGTACAAACAGGGCATCGTTAAATTAAGATCCGCAAATGCGCAGGAGTATTTCCAAGCTATTTCTCGGCCCAAATAAAAGACTCTCTGTCTCCCTCTTTCGCTAAGATGGGAGAGGTAATAAGGCCTGGAGCGCGTGCACAAGCGATGGAATATTCGCGGCAAGTCGCTGGAACGAAAGTTGTTTACATCTAAATTATTCGCCGCAAAGTAATCTCAATCACTCGCGTAGAGCGAATCTCGGACGCGCAAAGTTTCACTCGGGCCAGTTAAAAAGCCGACAGAGAGAGAGAGAGGGAGAGAGGGAGGGGGTGGAGAGAAAGAGCGCATCTGGTACAGGGAAAGAGCGATGGCCATATTACAAGCGAGTCGAGCTGGGCTCAAAAGGAGAAAGGCGGCAGGGAGAAGACGCCGCCCCGTTTCAGACGCGCGAGCGGGCAAAAAAGGGGAACCTCTTGCATCTCATCGGTCGCGGGGATTTTCCTTAAGAGCATTACGCGAGTAAGTCTTCAAAGCAAGCGGGGCAGCATTCTATGCGGTAAACATGCCCGGATGGATGCAATTTTAGAAAACTTATCAAAATACGTTGCGCTCGATTGGCTTCTACATTTCATATAGAGCTCTGCAGTCGTCCCACCCCCGCGCGGTGAAATTCATACCGCGTCCTTTAATTTCTTCACCAGCTGATGCTCATTTTTCCCTTCCTTCGCCACACAAACAAATCTACACGAATAAAGCAGCATCGTTACGAGAGGTGGAGCTTGCCGCCGTTGTTCATCGGTTAGTTAGTTGGCGAGCGCCTGGCTGAATCCGACGGTGCGGAACTTCGCAGTACCCACGGAGGCGTGCGTTCTGCTTATGCACGAATTTGTTAATGAGCGCAACGCGGGATAAATCACAAATAGGTGTAGAAGCACGAACGCTCGCCGCGGGTGCATATTATACAGTCTTTAAATATTTAACTGAGAGGCAGCTCGTGCGAAAAGACGACGCTCTATGTCGTTGTCATCGGTCGAGCCTTTGAATGGCGTAGCGAAAATGTCAGACGAATTTAACATTATAGAGAATAAATGAAAAAATTTCTTATTAATCACTGCGAACATTACGTGGGTTCTGAAAACCGTTTCTTGCGCACTAAGTTGAGAAAACCCAGTTTCTAAACGTTAATATTGTGATTTAACAAACATTTAATGAATACAAAAATTTCAATCTAACATTGAATAAAACTATTATCTCATAAGGCCGAATATACTTTAACTTAATTCACTGATTCCTTTAATTAAGTTTTACTTCCAATATTTAAAATTTAATATTTTATTTTGTCCGGTGAGATAAAGTTAAATGGTTTGTAACTTTTTATTTTTACTTTTTCTATTTTTCATCATGAAAAGGCAATTATTATACAATTTTCTGTATATTATTCATTCACATGCAAAGAATTCATAGTATATAAATAATATTCGTTCTAAATATTAAATCTTAATATCTTTGGTCGTAATGGACCGATTTTTTGGGAAACGAACTCGATCAGAAGATATAGAAAAGCTACATTGGTGCCAAATTTCAGGACGATTGAATAATTTTCACTCTTGTTATCGTGCGAAAACTAAAAAGAAAATTTTTTTCTAAAATAATTTTTTGAAATTTTAACCACATATCGACGACTGAGAGGAAGAAGAAAGTATCTCTGCGCGCGGATGAAGAACGATGTATCTCGGCGCGCGGATGAAGATCGATGTATCTCGGCGCGCGGATGAAGAACGACGTATCTCGGCGCGAGGATGAAGAACGACGTATCTCGGCGCTTTTCGTCTTATACTGGCCGTGTATTGGCTGTAAAAGCGCCGAGATACGTCGTTCTTCATCCGCGCGCCGAGATACGTCGTTCTTCATCCGATCGCCGGGATACGTTCTTAGAATGCCGTTGATATAGTCTTCAATAAGTGTAATAAGTCGTTAAAATTTCAAGTCGATGAATACAATATTTTTTGTGAAATTAATTTATGAAATATAAAAACGTTTTCCTTAATAACTAATGACAGAGTTAAGATAATTTAAATATTAGAAAAAGAAAATATAGCTAATTTAAATACCTTTTAAGAAAAGTTCATTATATTATGTAATAATGACTGTAAGATATAAAAGAATCATAAAAATTCAAAATTCAAAATCGTTTTTCGGTTACAAAAAAAAAATCACTAAAAACTCAAATTCTTCAAAGTATCGAGTTTTTTTCGCGAGCCGAAGAGAATAGTCTTTGTCCGACAAAAACGCTTGATTCGTTTCGGAGATATAAAGAGTTTACACGCACACGCACGTACACACATCCATGAAAAAAAATTCTCAAAATCAACAAATATACACATAAATTGCCTTAAAACATCATTATGAACATTTTTTGTCTCGGAAATTTTTTCACCGCTACAAAGCTTCTTCTATGAAGAAGCAATAATAAAGTCTATTATTATAATAGACTAACAATTCAACTAACAAAAGTCTATTCATTATAACTTTAAACAAATTTCATTTTTAAAACATATGTTATGTGTATACAGTATGCATATTACACAACATGACCAGACGAATCGGGTTGCATCTAGCAATATGAGAGTCACGCTGTATCACCATTTTTTCATCGCGTATTCATTTATTTATTTTACGAACCAAATCCATATGTACTTTGCGCGCTTTATTTTCTAGTATAATAATATTTAACAACAAACACCTTTCACTTCAAGATTGCATTTTTCTTTAATCAATATTTCCACTCAGAAAGCATATACGTGTTTTTAAACTAAATAACAGAATATGACGTATCCTTATTTTGGAGGTTGGAAAATAAATCAAAACAGTATTTATTTTATAACGAAATTATCTACTGCGAACTTTGAATTAATTCCATAACTTAATGATTATTTTCTCAATTTATTTAAACGCATCTATTAAAATCTTTCTTAATTCAAATTGAAATATTGATTTTATATCAGAGACCATTTTAAATTTTGACTCCATCTAAACCGGATATTTACTCATTAGCCAATCACATCACTTCTTTCAATACTTCACCACATTCTGTAATCACTTTTTCAAGGAAGGATTCACGAGTTCTCACTTGTAAGACATAGAAAAACTCAAGATCGCTTGATGAAGTTTCTGCTGCAATTTTAGATGCAAATTAAAGATAGTTCTGAAAAAAATTTAATTCCTATGTTTAGCGATAACTCGGTTTTGACTTTGTACTTTGTTTTGCGCCACTGGCCTCTACATATTATAAAAAAAAAATTAATCTGCTTCACAAATACAAAAAAAAATGAATATAGCTATTAAATAATTTTATATGAATGCATATTTACAGTTTTACCTTGAGTCAATGTTATAGCGGCTAAATCAGCAACGGAAACTGATATTGGTAATTGATATTGGTAATTTATTGTCTTATTGGTGATAATACTAAATTTTCTAAATTGGTCCAATATTCGAACAATGGAGCTTATTTCCAGGCGCGAATTAATTTTATTGGACAACGCTAAAATCCTGAAAAATGGCAAAAACACAATGGCCAATTTTATATGCATTTTAGTGCGTTTCCGCACAATCCAACCGCGAAATTCTACGCAGACGTCGCGTGGATTTACCGTTTGATGGATTTCAAAGTACGGTCATCTCAAAATAATGGCCGGCAGAGCCAGCGAGTCCGGAGCACGCACGTCGTTCATAGAATGCCGACTGACAGTGGCTTCCTGTTTGCGTATGGGAAGCAATCAATCGTGAAATCCCTTGACAAATATACCAACTCTTGTTTGTCAATCATAGACGTCGCTTAGCTAATCACCGATACGCATGATTAACCAAGATGCTCGATCGATGTAGAGATTGGCCGTGGTATATATTCTATACTTGTTATCTTCTGTGTAGCAGATGGAGGGATAAGGGGAATACAGTAACCCGTGCGCACAGATGATTATAATTGTTTGCGTGAATATCCGGAGGCCGAGAGAACGAGAAATGTTACTGCACGTACATTGCGAATCTAAATGGACAGGGCATTATTCTTTCAGGAGTAGCAACTGAGCTATAATTTCTCTGGACTCAGTGTGAGTACATACTGCAGAATTTCTAAAAGAATATGAATCATCAGAACTTTGGACATTTTTAAAAAGTATTTCATATTCCCAAAGATATATATATATATATATATATATATATATATATATTTTAATAATAATTATAGTAATCTTGTGCAAATTTATAATACAAATGGCTTTTTCGACATTTATAACGTAAGGATGACGTAATATAAGGTTTATTGGTGTAGAAAACCCCCAACAATGATCGTTTGTGATCTACTCTTAGAAAAAAGATAGTCGGATGTGGTGAAGCATTTAAAGATGGATTTTGATTGATAGCGAAAATTTGCTACTTCCGCTACATTTGAATGTGTGAAATTGAATTTTTATTCTTAACTATTTGAAACAAAATAATTGAATAAAATTTGAATAAAAACATTAATTTTGTCATGCGTTGAAAAATTGTCTGATTACCCCATCATTTAAACTAAATAAAATGAAATTATAATGATAATGATATTATACATTCAGACCGTAGAAAACAAAATAGTAGGCGCACAGCGCGTTGGATTTTACTAATACTAGTACAAACTAGATATTTTTAAGCAAATTCTTTTAAAATTCCGCATAGCAACTTGTATACAATTACGCACACCACGCACGTACGCAGACGTGGACGCATTTTTTCCTTATCACTTTTTTTACTTAAGAAAATTTAAACACACAGAAATATGTTTAGACTATTCGTAAACTTGTATTTTAGAAGTACAAAAGCATATATGTACAAGTCCCACGAAATCTTCGAAAAAAGCTGAAATATGGTTTAGGAAACTTTTTTCGAGCACACCTACCAGGCCTGATTTTTCTCGTTATTTGTAATATATATAAGAGAAATTCGCGGTTGTACAGTGTCCATGGAATGGTATACTTTTTATAGAACAATTTCTTACTTTTTAAGAAAATGACAAAGAAGTCATCCTCTTCAAACCTCAGCCATTTAGCCAAAAACCAAAAGTATTAGCTATCAAATATATATGAAAATTGAACAATTATTATTAATTAATTTATCTTTTTAAAATATTTCTTAAATATTGAAGAATGAAAATAATATTTTGATTAACACTCAATTGACTTCAGACTTTTAATAGAACCACCTTAATTTTCAAAAAGGTAATTAAAGCTCTTTTTGTCTAGTTTTAATTTCTTTTTTGAAACTTTAAATAGATTGTTTCTGAGCTAAATGGCTGTGATTTGAAAAAGACTTTTTTTGCCATTTTCTTAAAAAGTAAGAAGTTGTTCTAGAAAAAGTATACCATTTGATTGAGCATATCTTTATATTCACTATATTTTGTATTATATGCACGATTATTTATACACTAATCTTTTGTTATACCATTTGTACATTAATTATATTTGCATATATAAGTAAATTAATTTAAGACTATTACTATTATCGCTATCCACTGATCTTGCCGTTCCAGCAACCTAACCCACGAAAAGAGCCTCCAAATCCCACTGCAAAATTCTCGGCTGTGAGCGAACCTTCTAGACCACCAGCGGTAGAAAGATCCACTATCGCTAAACGCACAAGACCTGGTAAGCTTGCCTCCCAAGAAAAACGTTGCTCAAGGATGGTGTGTTGGATTCCTCATCACTCCGAAATTTTCTGAGGTATTTTTTCAAAAATGTATCCGAATTTTTCAACAAAACAGTGGTTGATGCCAGAACGACCTTCACCATTCAGGGTCAAGCGGTTCGAGCACTTAGAAGGCATCGACGGCGCCCAGCAACCATCCCGAGACATCATGGAGGCCTAATGGCCCAACGTCTTTACCTAGCCTGCAATAAACACTAAAGCCGCAATGTGTTCGGTGGCCTCTCATCGAAGATGTCTGCAGCCCATCACAGCCGAGAACATCAGAACATCTAGGCCATTCCTGGCTGTGTCACCTGGCTCTCACGGCCTCACGGCCCGCCAACTCAGAGCCATACGACTGCGTTGTCACGAGGATATGCAACCTTATCCTCTGGTGCGGAAAGCTACCTGCACATCTCTCAATTTCAAGAACAATCTTCATCCCAAAGAAACCCGGAGCCAAGCTACCTGGAGACTTTCGACCAATCTCTATCTACTATGTACTCATCAGACTTGTACTCAAAGTCTTAGGATAGAGGATAGACCAATTTATTTAGCTAGATGAGCAGCAACGGGCGTCCCAGGATGTAATAGATGGTTGCAGGAATAACACCGTCCTTTTCGACGCCATTCTTCGGAGTCGGTACACCAGATCCTCGCTTCGCTTGGGCCGCAAATCACTGCAGGTGGCACTAATCAGAAAAAATAGACACACGAGCATAGGCTTCACAATTTCTAGGAAGGAGGTTATGTCGTCGGGTGAGAGGTGAAAGGAGACAACACGGTCGAGCGCTAAGAAACCAGACAACTAGGCCAAGCGCTAAGAAACAAGTCAACTCGGCTGAGAGATAAGAAACCAGACAACTCGGCCGAGAGCTAAGAAACCAGACAACTCGGCCGAGAGCTAAGAAACCAGACAACTCGCGGGCTCCTTTTCTGCATTCAATTTTTAGTTGATAATCACGGTACCGAGTTAAAAATCAAAGATTTTAATTCCCTGTAGCGGTTCTCAATAGTCATAGAAATCACAAAAATAATCACAAAAAAAAATCTTAACTTATATAAGGAACAAAGGTTCTCAACTAAAAGACGAATGAAGAAAAGGAGCCCGCGAGTTGTCTGGTTTCTTAGCTCTCGGCCGAGTTGTCTGGTTTCTTAGCGTTCGGCCAAGTTGTCTCCTTTTACCTCACACCCGAAGATATGACGTTTTTGCCCCTAAATCAAGGATTAAGCCCAAATAACGTTCCGCCGGGCATCCGAAAAAATTGTATATTGCCCTCGGGAGCAATGAGGGCTATGAGCGTCCGCGAATTGTTGGATCCCTCGCGAGTGTACATAGCCTAGTTTACTCACTAGGTGTATAATCTACTATTTTAAGGCACTCTTATGTGATAAAGTTAGATTTCTTTGTTTTTTTTTTTTTTTTTGACAATTATTAATAGGAACGTGATAAATTCGAATGCATTTATGCATACGTACTTTTGAGAGGGTTACCAGATAGCGACTTTTTGTCTCACTTACTCCCAAAGTGTGACATCAATTGCACCTGAGTAAAAAGTATAGAAGATCGCTACTTGCTAACCCTGATTATTGATATGTATTTTTATTACGTATCAAAATTTTAAGCTAGAATAATATTTTAAAAATATTTATTCACCGAAATATTGCGAAATCTCGTCTGATTATATTCTTGTTGCCATGAATGGCAGTACCATGTGGATAATAACACCAAATATTTGGCATACATCTATTTTATCTGTTATTTTACTTTTAATTGTTTCAACAAAATGTTTCAACAATTTGAAAAAAATGGTTTCAACAAACAAATCAACTAAAATAAACCTTATTTTCTAAACTATGTTAATGTAAATTAATTTTTAACTTGACTTACTATGTATATCAATTATAGAGGGGCATTAAGAAGCATCGACCCCCTCCCCGTCCAGATTTTGAAATTAACTACCTAAACATAAATGGAGACTCCCAAGATCGATACTATCAAAATCAGGTGGGGCGGGGGGAGAGATTATAATATTTCGTTAAAACAATAATAAAAAAAACGTAAGAATTATCTTGATATTCTAGCATACTTTTAAAAATGCATTTTAACGTTCATTTCCGTGTATTTAAGGACTGTTACAACTCAATATTCCGTGGAAAAATTAAAGGGGCCAATTAAGGTAGCCCGATCCACCCTTTTTGGGAATGGGGGTGAAAAACCAATTTTTTTTCTAGTAACTTATTATTATTATTATTATTATTATTGAAAAAAAATAATCCATCTCTTTATAGGAGGCTACTAAGGATCTTTTCCTTCTTTGGTCTAATAAATTGCTATGGGTGTCACCACAGATCACAGTGCAACTCCCCCCTATCACTGACAGAAAACTTTCATATATATAGATATATTATCTTTATATTTTGTACAATGTATATCTACATATATGCAAGTTTTCTGACAATAATTGAAATCTAAAAAGTTTAAAAAAGTTAAAATAACCAAATGTAAGCTTTTAAAAAAGGGCTACAACGCAATAATTAGGTGATGAGATTATCACGACGGGACACGAAGAGCAAATCAGCGACAACTTACGAGCGTATGGTCCGCGTTAACGAGCGTAAAATACGACTACGACGAGTTGACAAATGTTTACGACAGCGGAAGCACACGCAAAATCTGTGTGCCATGAACCACCTGCAATGAATCAGAAACTCGCCAACTCGTTCCCTCAAATGTAATCCAAAATGAGATTGCCTGGTCAACCCCTTTCTCTCGCTCTCTATCTCATTTGCTATTTCCTTCTCTCTTTAAAAATTGATAAATATTTTTTTTGAAACCAATTTATTAAACACATTCACGCAATGTGCAGTATCATAACATCGCAACAGCGCACGCACACAAATATACGTAAATTAATAAATTATGAATTAATCCAATAAAACTGTTTTTATTCGTGTAGTAATTTTTATACGGTGCAAAACGAAAATTGTAAATCTGTATGCAAATCGCTATTTTACAATGCAACAAAGCTGTCCATAATACACACGATGTTACATGCGCTGGCGGAAACCAGTGAACATTACCCAATAATAAAAATGATTAAATTCATTAAATATTTTTGTAACTATTTTAAATAATATGCAGTTTTTCATAATTTTAGTCTATCGTTGATTGCATAAAGCGATTGAAAGTAGTGCATACGATATGAGAGTATGATGCCTTACGTTAATTTTATTATTAATGCCTCGGTTTAATTCGTAAAGGTAAGAAACTCATGAGCAAAATGTAACACAACTTTTCCATTAATATTTTTATATATTTTTATAAAAAAAAAATTTATTTTTGTTGAAAAACATTCTAACGACGGTGTATAATCGATGAAATCGGAGTTTTTCACCCGTTGTGATTCTACTAAAATAAAACGACATATGTTTATGTTCACCTTCTGGGTACTGAATGATGTTTGTAATAAATGAGATAATACGACTTACAAAATATTTCATAAACGTACAATGTTTTTATTAAACAATTAAGTACTCATTTTGCTTAAAAGATGAATTAAAAATACTAAAAATAAAATCATTATGGGGAAATTTGAGCCAATTCTATTATTTTGCAGTGGAAATCCACTTTAAAATAAAATCCTATATCTCACAATAAAATTTCCACTATTAGATAGTAGAATTGGCTCAGATTTCCCCATAATGATTTTGTTTGTAAGATAATTGTTATGACCGAGTACAATTTTTCTTTTAACAATGAGGTCATACGTATCCTTCAAAAATGACTTTTCTGTTGTATTTTATAAAAAAAACACTTCTGATTCATTAGCACGTGGCTTTCTCAAACATAATTTACTGATTCCTTATATTAATTTTTAATGTCAATGTAATGTAGAGATAATCCGTTTCAAAAGATTATATTTAACATATAAGAACACTGTTTTATGCTTCAGAATATTTATGAGTTCTAAGAAAATACTTTATTCAAACATACTTCTGTTTGCTGCCTCTATACAAGGTTAGAGACTCTCATAACAAAATTTGAATAACGAGATAATGTAGCATCATGAGATTTAACCTATTGAAGGTATTAGGTCCCTGCCGTATAGCAATAGTTTGAATTTTAAAATATTCATATGCGATTTCATTGCATCGAACAAATTCATGAACGGCCGAATAATGCAATTTAATTAAGTAGGCCATTTGTCCAACCAGCCGAACCGCGACTTCGGCAAAGTCAGTCAGAGCGAAGACTCCGTTCTCGCATCAGATATCATTTTTATAAAGCCGGAGCCAAGACTTCGTGCGCTGATATTAAAACACAATTTTAATAAATTCAGAGTAAGACTCTATTATTGTTAAATGTACCGATAATTAAGTATTTTCTTTGTATTAAAAATCAATATTACATCAATATTACTCACTTTAGTAAATCAATAAAAATTTAATTAATTTAATAGTTTCGTTATTTGCTAAATCCATCTCCAATGAAATATTTATTATTCATTATTTCTATTACAGCTATAATCAAATACGTTATCAAAAATATAAACTAAGATAAAGATTGGAATGCTTGAATTTTCAGATTAATTTATACAGACCATACACTTTTGATAATTACATTATCAAAAGTTCGTCAAGCCGACTGATATTTAATTAACGACTAATTGATCAGCTAAATTTAAACGAATCAATCAATATTCCTTTCTACGAGATTGCAATCAACGTCAACAAAAATGTCAATGATTCAACCCATTGTCCGAATGATTCGAATTTATTTCTCAAAATCCGGCCGGCCCACGCTTCTTCTCCCTCTGATCCCCCGACTTTTCGCCACGCATACTCTAATTGTACGCCGAAATCAGCACGTGCATACAAGGGTCAAAAATGCGTTCTGATCAAGCGGCATTAAAACTTGTGCAGAAAGAAAACTTCGCGCAAAAAGATAACGAGCGAGTTTTCAAAATATCAGTAATTTTAGCGCCACCCGCGACAGATCGTTGATACACACAATCAGAGCATAGCTAGCGCTCGATAACAACTTCACTCGACGTCAAGACCGACTTCATACCGCGCGCTGCGTGAATCTGAAGACTTCTCTCTCTCTCTCTCTCTCTCTCTATCTCTCTCTCTCTCTCTATCTCTCTCTATCTAGCTATCTCTCTCCTTCGTTTGTTATGTAACGGAGGGGGGAGCACTTTGGAAAGTTATAAGAATTGCGAATTCCCTCTCTCTCTCTTCCTCTGCCAAGTTGTCGAACGCGAAGGGAGAACAAAATAAATCCCGTTCGGCGTGCGCGCTTACGAAGAGGGCTCAACTTGCCGAGAAGTTCACTTCTAGCGCTTCTTTCGCCGCTTCTTGTCGCCATGATCAGCATAAATTACACGCACAAGGTGCTTTGATATCCTTCAATTTTCGACGACGCCAGGCAGAGTATCTTTTAAATGCAAAAAGGACGCCAGCACTGAAGAGACGGGAACTAGGCGCTATCATGGAAATCACTATACCCACACAGACGATCGAGTTCAAACTATTAAGAGATTAATTCGGATGCGATCGAGGAATAAAACTGTCTGTCAAAACTAGAACTGTCAAAATAGAAAAAAAACGGAAACTTATGCCTATAGGAAATTTTTAATAAAAGCTTCTTCTCATTTTAAAGAATTTTGATAATTCTTCCTGTCACAGTGAGTTATAAATTTGTGTAAACCTATATACGAAGACGTATATGCACTTTAACAGGATTACAGATTTTTGAGAAACAGGAAAAAAGGATTAAATCCGATCCTTATGAAAAGAATTCAGCGCCCTTACCACTTTGAACGTTTTGAAAAAAATAATATAACGTAAATGACCCGAATAATAATTTTGGAATGAGTTTGGAAGCGTGAATCGCATATTATGCATTAATCTATGCGTAATATATCTCCTCAGCATTTACCTCTCTGTAGCGAGGTAAAGAGTTTGCTAGTCCAGAGAACGTGGAAATTGACACCTGAGCCAAACGCGAGGGTAGCAATTATGTGCTCTGGCGTGGTCGTCTTTATCTCCATGGTGCGAAGTCTATTTTTCACTATGCTCGGGCCGAAAATACCACATTTGCGTTTTTAAGCCGGGAGCGATAGTGGTATTTTCGACCATCAGATGGTGAAAAAAAATTTCGAACAAACGAGGGTATGAAGTTTACGCCTGTGAGTCCAACTTTTTTTTTATAGTATGCGTCATTTGATTGTATACTATAACGTATAGTGTGCGTAAAGTGACGCTCTATGGATACTGTACCGGATACGATACATAAAGATGAATTTCACGCGTACTTATGAAGAAAGACATTTTCTATATTGGGTCGCGAAATGTGCAAATTTCGACAAAATATGTTCACGTCTGCATCCGTGTGTATATGTATAAGTATCTCTTATAACTCAATAACACTTCGATAGATCTACTGATTTCTTTTTTATTTCATCTTTGATGAAGGACTCAGACTACAATGAAACCAATATTTATATTTTCTAATACTGTAGAATATCTTTGAAAGAGACTTATTATTTCCTTTTACAAAATTTAAATACCTATTATCTTTTGTTTATAATTTATTTTATATTTAACGTAGTATAAATCCGCTATCTTTATAGGATTATATTTATTTTTATAAGAACAACATTACTTAAAGAAAAATTATTTTTTATTCATTTGAGAT
>JAPYZO010003099.1:0-13344 GCA_030522905.1 Torymus flavipes
GCAACAAATATTTTTTCTGTAATTTATTGCTTACCGACCGCGTACCAGCGTAGCCGTGTGTACGCTATGCCTCCACTTTTGCAATACTTTTATAGGTAATATTGTATCTTTTTATACAAACGCGCACTTGTCACCGCTCAATCAGACAACAAAGAATGTTTAAAAATTTGTCGCATACATTTTAGAGGTCTAATAATTCTAAAAACCTTGAACTACTGACGAGGTGATTATGCCACTTGACTGAAATCGTGGAGCAGACGACGCCTACATATCTTCTAATTTCGCTTGGGATATAAAATACTGATAATCTTTGTGTAGAAAAATAGCTGTCCTCGCTCACTATTACACTAAAGAATCTTTTAAATTATATTTGGTCATCAAAATATTTGTAAATTTTGCAAAAACCTTGAACTACTCAGCGAGGTGACACAATTTCGGAGCATGCTAAGCATATAACCGCATCCCGCAGCCAACTTCAGAGCGTTCAATACGACTGAGGGACGCGGGTAGTGGCGCCGCTCCCGCTTTGCAAGCAGGCGCCAGGCAGACCCCAGACGTCAGACCGTGACTTAAATACTTTGGTTTCGGAGTGCGGTTTCGTCATTATTATTATTTATAACGAAAAAAAGCTGCTTTTATCCATCTTTAACGCCCGCGGTCCACTAGCAGCACCGATCCCATGCATCATAATATAAATGCCCAGCTATAACAGCAGCAGGATAACAAGATGTCAGCAGTGCATGTGCAGCCAATACAACTATCAAGTGTGAATGTTTACAAGTGCGTCATGACTGCTACAAGAGAAGAGAATTTTTAGATAAAACAAAGTAGTTTGTCATATATTTTTGCATACATCAACATAGATCTATTTCGAGACTTATAAACGTAGCACGCACAGGATGGCAAGGTATCAGCACTGCATATGCGGCGAATGCAACCAGGGCCTTCTCTAAATTCAGTGATGTACATTCAATGATGTAACAAGACACCTGGTGCAGACTACCCCACCAGTTGCTAAGCACAGGTCACTTCAGTCCTGAAAAGACTTTCACTTCCATGCCACAGTTGATGACGTCTTCACACATACAAAAGTTTAAGTCAAGGCAGAGGACGTCACTTGCAATGGCAAGATTTTATATCAGCCCTGTCTGATAAGCAGATAATATGTAATGGTAAAATTATGATCAAAGATAAGTATAATAAAATTGAGTTTCATTATTATTACAAAATATATAAGTCATATCTCTATGCGAAAACATAAATTAAAATTTATTTTCTGTGAAGTCGATCAACGTACAAAAAGAAAGGAAACCACGTAAACAGACAAAAATTTATGCTGATATTTGATATAGTAAAAGAATAAGCTTGCTCATTATTGTAATTTCTAAAAACAAATTAGCCTCCCTAACCTAAAAGTAATTGACAACATGAAGCAATCTGTATTTTTGGAAGGTCTAGATTATTAGAGTTTCTAATAATACAGATTATTTTATGTTGTCAAATACTTTTAGATTTAATAAAACTAATTTTTTTATAGACGTTAAAAAGATGAGCAAACTTGGTGTTATTAGTTATTAATTATTAATCTGATATGAAATCTTTCCTTTTTATAAAACGGCTGGCTTTGTAAGAAAAAAAAGGTTTGTTCGTGTTCTTGCATAAGTGATATAGGTTGTGTATTTTTTAAGATGGTAAAACATTTTTTTATAAAATTATACTTATTTACAGAAGGATAAATGTCACTACTGATTCTGAAAAGATGTATGAGCATGTAGAAAGAGCAAAAAAAACAAGAAAAGGATTCATTCAAGGATTCATTTTCACTTTTGAAGCATAATATAATACTTGGGGCAGCTATAAGAGCAGCTTGAGCAGCCCTTGGCACTGCTCTCCAAGGCCAAGTTCAATTTAACTCTGTGCCACTCGACACCTCAGCCTTATCATCCATTGGCAGCAACCTCAAACACGAGAACACTATGGATCGCCTGAGGTGATTTGATAAAACAAATTTTTTTTTTTCAGATGTTAATATAATGAGCAAGTTTAGTACTGTACCAGCTATCCTTAGTGTGTTAATATTTGTGTTCTTTCATTTTGTGAGTTGGTTGACAGGTAGTTTTTATATTCCAGGAGCAAAAAGTTTAAAATTTTAGCATCGATATTTAAATCTTTTAAATTTTAAAGTATATTTTGAAATACTTTTCCTCTGAAAAAACCTGAAATCCAGTGTAGTATGAGTGTGTCTATTAGATTTAGCAGGCATGTTTGCAATATGTATTGCTTTTAATCATCACTTTCTATCATTGTACAAGAATTCTTACTACTGGATTCCAGGTTCATACAGATGTAAATTATTTAAATATAAACCCTAAAATTTAATTGATTAATAAAAACTTCATGCTTCTTGAATATAAAAGCCACCTGTCAGATCTAGCAGGCGAATTCACAATATGCATTGAGTTTAAATACTCAATTTTTACCGACCGAGTCGGTTCCGCGGTTTTCACTTTAGTTATTTAATGATCTACCATCCTGCCAAGTTTCAAGTCAAAATATTTATTAGTTTTTGCGTAAACTTTGACAATAGTTTCGAGATGGTATTGAGTGAGAGTCAAATTTTTTGTCAAAGTTTACGCAAAAACTAATAGATATTTTGACTTGGAATTTGGCAGGAGGGTAGATCATTATAAAACGCCCAAGCGCATGCGCTGCAGCTCGTTTGTCGGTCTTAGAGCACGAGCACCCGGGCCCATGCCCGGCGCCCGGCGACCTGGACCACCGCATCAACGATCACTGTGACTATATGTCAGAGAACGTGCATGCAGTCGTTTACACATGTGTCGCGGGTTTCCGTTGTCTACATATAATCGGAGATTTCATCGTTCATCGTGCTTCGTCCTTCGTGGCTTCGACTTTGTGTCGACTAGACGACCGATGCTCGGTCGCGCAAGAGCTTAGAGGAGGACAACTGTGACAAAGTGCGACTTTGAGTGTGTTATGGCAGCTGAATCTGCGTCGAAGGGGCCCTTCCGCTGCTATCAACGTTTTCATCGATAAGGTCTTGAAGAATTTCTAACAGCCGTTAGTCGCAGAGTACAGCTGTCGGATTTGGGGGTTATGGTTTCTTGTGTACCTCTAGGTGAGATCAGTGTATTCACTCTTTATGGATTTTTGCTTTTGTCTCATACTTCCTCATTTCTAGTTAGTCAACAAGGAAGCCGTACTTGAGCCTGAGGGAAGCTATTTATCAAATTCTTTATAGTCTTAGTCGTAGTGACTTCTTTTGCAAGGTCCTTCTTACAGCGCTGTTGGTGTTGGTCAAGCTGTTTAGTGACCTGGTTGCAGCCAATTCCATAAGTAAATGACATTTCTATTTTTTACTGATTTTTTTTTACTGTCATTACACTTAGTTTCTTTTCTTATCGGAAGTGACTAGCTGGATTCCAGGCCTGCATGAGATCCGCAGGCATGTACCAAGGAGGATTCCTGGTATGGTGAG
This sequence comes from Torymus flavipes, assembly GCA_030522905.1. Lineage (NCBI taxonomy): Eukaryota > Metazoa > Arthropoda > Insecta > Hymenoptera > Torymidae > Torymus > Torymus flavipes. Next base: position 3,500 of record JAPYZO010003099.1, read on the forward strand.
TATACAGAGAAAAATACGTGTAGGAGAAATGAGTATTTTTTATAGTAACCATAGGATGGACTCATTTTCTCATGAAAATTACTACAACATATAGTAACATTCATAAAAATTTAAGCCTGTTTTACTGTCACCATAAAAAATAGTAATTTTCCTGCACCATTTTTCTCTGTGTATGCTTCCAATCATCCATTGTCATGAAATATCCAACTAAATTACTTTAAGGTGATATAGTTTAATATATAATCTGCAGGAGCAGCTACAGGAGCATAAGAATTAAGAAAAGCCGATCTTACAATTCATCTCCGTTGTTTTACATATCATTAAATTGACTTTGTTTCTGTAAGTAGATATGATCAATTAATTTAAAGAAATGGGATGAAGATGAAAATATGTATTTTCTTAGTTTTACTATCCTAGAAAATACACACTAGAAAAAATTAGTTTTAATAATTCTAAAAATAATCAACAATGTCAAGCAATCTGTATTTTTTTAAGGTTAAGATTGTTAAAGTTCTAATAAAATATAGATTGCTTTTTGTTGTCAATTATTTCAATTATTTTTAGGTTTAGTTCAGCTAATTTTTATTCAGATTCTTACATAAAAGACAAAGCTTGTGTATTTTGTAGTACGATAAAATTGACAAAATGCATAATCTCACCCCATTTCTTTAGTCAATCATACCTATTTGCAGAAAGATAAAGTCAGTTCAATGATACATGAAATGTCAGAGGTACATTACAGGATTGGCTTTTGTTCATTATTGTGCTCCTGTAGATAAGATATTAAACAATGTCATATGTCACCTCAAAGTAAGTCTTATATGTAATGCGTACAGTGAACATGTCTGCTAGATCTGACAGGTGGATCTTATTATGATTATTTCTCTGGACAAATCTAGAATCAAGTAACGCGAATGTGTTTTTCCTACCTAATATCTATTATAAGCATGTTATATTGCAAACATGTATCCTGGATCTGACGGACATGCCCATTCTATACTTGATATTATATTTGCATAGAGGAATATTTAAATGCAGTCAATAAAATTTCAAGTAAGTTTCATACGCAATGCATAGAGCCAATATTGCTAAATCTGACTTCTGTATTGTAGAAGCAGTGAATTTTCTATTAAAGTTTATTAAGCACATGTAGGTGATTGTTAAAGAGTGGCCTTAGTTGCAAATGCTGATCTATTGTGATTTCTTTCCAGACAAGGCAGCAGGAGTAGTGAAACATCAACATGCGCTCAAGTAGACCGATCAAGTGTATGTGCTCGTTGAAGATCACACAATGTAAATGGCAGACAGCAGTCTGAGAGGATGAGTCCATGATGTAAGTACATTTTCTTTCTTTTGGCTGGTTCTTTAAACTTTTTTTTAATTAAAATTCAACTTTTTAATTAAACTATTAATCCAATTTGATTTTTTAATGAAACTATTGATTTAATTCAAATTTTCTAGTTAAAATTAATTTTTTTAATTTTAAAAGTTTAGCAGAGTAAGGCATTCACATGCTTACACAAAGCAATTAATTTTCCGCTGTCTTTTTGCCTATCCATTTCCCTACTTCGCTTTATATACATCACACTCCGAGGTACAGTTATAAATTTGTCTCTAACTTTTTTGGGTTATGATATTTTTACATTCATTGTGAGTGAACCAATGCCCTGTAAAAATAAAATTTTGGATGTAAAATAGTAAAAATAGTTTTATTAAAGTTGTACTCAAACTTTCTTTAAATTTTATTTTGCTACTGTAATTTTTATTTTGTTCACTGGAACTGTTTTCATTTTTGTACATACAGTACAAAAGTATGTTTCAGTTTTAAAATATTAGAATTGTAAAAATAATATATATTATATATATATATATATATATATATATATATATATATATAATATATCTAATGATAATACTGTTTTCAGATTTGATAACTACTCGGCACCAATTGTTGTTGATGGCATCATTTACTATCTAAGCTTATCAGATCCAGCAGGTCAAAAAATAATGTTAGACGCATAACACTATCTTATCCACATACAGATGTAACTCTTATTTGTTTCTCTGTGACAGGTCCATCTTCATTTGAAAATAATATCAGTAAGAGGTATTCAGACAAAAAATGACTGTCTTGATGCACCAACTATACTTGTGGGGACAAAAATTGACTTGTGAAGCTGAACAGGAATAAAGTGCCATTATTATTAAACATGAATAAGGCCCGAAATTAACCAATAAGGTAAATAACAGATTATATAAAAAAATTAATTAAATGTTATTATAAAAAATAAATTATTCTTATATTTGTAATAATCATTTAAATTGCATTCAATTTTAGATTCAACCATTAAAGTATATGAAGTGTTCTACTTGGACATAACCTATTAAAACTACTATTTGAAGCAGGTTTTTGATGAAGCTGTGCATATCTAGTACTTTGGCCTGAACGCCAAAAACGTGGAGCACTACGTTCAGCATGTTATAAATTGAACACGCATTTAAAAGTTTAAGTTAACTACAAAAGAAGGTATAAGCTTTTTGAGCAGATGACTTTTCACAGAGGTTACTGTTAAAAAGATAGTTTACAGTTGCCTTCAAATCTACTTTAGTAGGGACTATTTACAAGACAGTATAAGTAATTATATCTTCGAATTAAGAAGCGCGATCGTTTGCAAAAAAATTGTTCAGCCGTCCGAATAGACTACGCTACCACTCAGGATAAAGCAAGACCACCCAGTGCGGAGTGTCCTGCTGTAGTTATCAAGCACAAGTCACTTTTCAGTCTTGAAAAGACTCCCACGCTCACGTCACCGAAGGATTCTTTACAGGCGAAAAAGCTGTAGTAGAAGCCGAGAACGTCGTCTATTATGCACAAATTCGATGTGCCTTTCGATTATAAAATGCTAGCCGAACTTCCATACCATACTTCTACTGTTATACAAGCTGCCGCTGCAGCTACTACTACAGTGCTTGGGTACCCTGATTTTCTCGTACCTACAGCTTCTAATTTTATGTAAATGAGCAACGGGTAATCTGAGCTGCTGGTTGAGTTTCTGGTGCTGTAGAGGTATAGTTTGCTGTATTTACACTGATGTTATAAGTCTTTTGTATATGTTGAAATGTAGTAAATTGCGGTAGACAAGTCACGTTGTTGGTTAAAAAAACCATTTCAAAATTAAATTTAGTTCATTTTTATTTTCGTGAAAAAACACGTCTATAAATTAATTATTTTTTATCTTTATATTAATGGTCAAAATATTATTTATGGATCTTTATAAAGTATATATCTACACGCATCTATAGAGTGGGATTTTTTTATAGATTGAGTACATAGTATGAAGATAATCGTTAGAAATCGATATTATAATATAATACGTCCTTATTACACATATGAAAACTAAACATACAGTTTGTGAATGTCTACAATGCAATTGCAGATATGATGGTCATGTGTCATTAAAAAATCATCAAAAATTTGAATGTAAAATAGGAAATCTACAAAATATGTCAGGTACTATTTAATATATTCAATTAATTAATAACAAACTAATTTGATAATTTTTTTACCAAATATTAATTTGAATCAATTATAATATTATTATATTAATATATTAATTTGAATTAATCCTGTACAAAAAAGAGATGGACTTGAGATTGTCACCTCTCATGATTGTGATTGGACATTTCTATAATTATAATAAATTCACGAAAATCATAATACTCTTACAGATATCAAACAATTAATGACTTTATATTGTGAAAATCTTTTTAAGAGAAGAAAGAAGAAAAAAAAGAGAGAAAGCGAATTAAAATGTGATTATAATAATTAAAAATAGAATCTTTATTAATATTTTGAAACCAATTCTATCTTAATTACAGATTCCACATTTAACCAACCATTAATAGTTGCTAAGAAAATAGTTGATAACGATAAAGGTAGATATTGCCGTTATACATTGCCAATTAAGAGAAAGAAATGAAGTCAGATTAAAAACTGCGAGGAGAAAGTAGCGCTTTATAAATATTATATGTTAATAGAAAGAATAGTTGAAGTGCAACTTTCCAGCACTTACAATTAAAAAAAAAGTAATTATGAATACCAAGCATCTGTAATCCTTTTATGAAAAACACGTCTTCTATATCAAAATAATAAATTTGTTCCAGTTTTTGTAGCTAGTCTCTAATTAATTGAAAGCTTAATCTTTTTTTATTTAATAATCATTAGTGCACATATTTTTATTATAAGTTCGACTAAGAAGGAGACCCTTGTACATGTACTGCATACACATATCTTAGTGTATGTAAGTATGAAGTTTTTTAGTATTGCGTTGATATTTAATTCAACAATATGATTAATTTATAAAAAAAATAAATGGGACTTTTTAACATCTTACAAGTACATAAATATCGATCATATTGTTATTCTCCTATTATTTTGTTCTCATTGATATATCTACTAATTATTATCGAGTTAAAAAGCTTTCAGAATTGAGTTTATAGTATTATCACAAAATATCATTAGCTTGTTCAAAGTATATGCGAAGGATAAATTATTAGACGATTGGCTGTGTCATTGAGTTTTAGCCATTCTAATCAACACCAATAAAGATTACTAATTAAAATTCACTAATTTACCTGCATTCATTTATTTAATGAAAAATAGTGAAATGAACATATACATAACATAAGTAATATTTTTATATTAAACATATTAAATTAATATCAATGATAGTATGGTCTGCTATAGTTTTGATAGGGGCGACTTCTATAACCCCCTCTGAATTGGTGTGTCCAACGCTGACCACGCTAAGAAGTAGTATCATGGCAGCCAGTAGTATTATGGCTGCTGCCGTATCATCTGTGTTGCTGCCCCAGCCCTAGCTTGACAGTTGGGGCAGGGTCTTCTTCGTTCCTGTTTTAATTAAATAATAATAGTGATAATAATAATAATAATAATAATAATAATAATTATAACAATAATTTATTACCTCATTTAGAATCTTCTCAGTAGTTAATAACTTTGTCTGCTCTAACTTCAATTTTCCATGCAACTGTTTATTGCTTTTGTTTTTTTTTTGGCAATGATCTGAAATAATTATATAACAATTATTGAATATTTACATAGTAATAGATTAAAACATCAAATTTTTACATACTTCGTGAAGGTTTTTAATTTTTTCGTTTAGTTCTGTTATTTCACATACTTTGTCACGCAGTGCGCTTCTTAATTCCGTGTTTTCACGGTTGACACGTTGTACATTTTTCAATTGATTCTGTAAGAAATTATAAGTCATTTAAAAAAATAAAAAGGACAGAAGAATAATGGTACTTTTCGACATGAGTAAGTCGAAGGCCCGAATTTGTAGTTGTCACATGGCACTTAGCACTTGCAATTCAATATATACAAATATACAATTAACATTTCCGCCATATTGAATTCCAAGTACTGATTGCCAAGTGACGACTAAAAATTCGGGTCTTAAATGTTTCTAAGTATTTTTGAAAAAGTAAATAAAATTACTCACTTTAGTTTTTCCGGCCTCGGCATTGTTACTACTATTAGCAGTTGTTCCGGCATCCTCGTAATTGCCAGATCGGGTAGTTCGAACCTTTTTAGGCTGTTCCATCGGGGCTGATGGATTTTTTAGCTTTTTATCTTTGGTTGACATATTCTTATTTAAACTGCCAATAGCTGAAAAAATATATAATTAATTATGGTGTTCAATTTATTTTGATCAATAGTAAATAATAACTAATAAGTATACTAACTTTTTTTTGCTCTATTAATTTTATTTTTATTTTTCTGCGTCGGACGTCCGGCCATATCACTCTGAACCTGCAGTCTGATATAAGAGCAGTCGAATCAGTGTTTAACGCACTCTAAAGGGAGTACGTGATCTAACATGATTAACATGAAAAGCGCGGCGCACGCTCAGCGTGTCGGTAGTGGTGGCGCTAATGGAGCAACTGCAGTGCGAGCGGGCGCGGGTCAAGAGCACGTTCAAGAGTGTCAAGACAGTCCTGCGTGGTAACGCACGTAACCTAACCGTAATATACCTATACATATTCGCGACGTAAGTTGACAAAATGGCTTGCTTCCGCTCGTTACGAGGTTAAAATCTTAAAATTACGAGGTTAAAATCTAGCAAATGAATGGTGTTTAACGGGAGTGTGTGAAGACAGTGGAGTGAGTGCACGGGTGCGAGCTAAAATAGCCTTGGGAGTGTCAAGCGTCGAAGTCACCGTTCATTTTCATTCGTTGATGCGAGGTAGACGAGGGCATTAACATTACGAGTAAGAAGAGAGGGGATCCGGAGGATATAGAAGCGGACGTCGACAATAACCGAGGGAAGTCTCTGGGAAAGTCTTCTGCGGCCGTTCACGATGTCATTTTTGGTGGCGATGTTTAACTTCTGCCCTGCTGCTCACGTATTGCTTCGAAGTTATGTTGCTGTGTTGTTGTTCTAGGTGAGATCAGTGCAGCTATACTTTCTTTCTCTGCAATTTTCTCATTCTCTTCTCTTCTTTTTCGTGTTACAAGGGAGCTGCTTTGGGGAAGCTGTACCTGTTTTCTACCAAGTTGTTCCTGATTCTGTGTCCAGGTCTTAGCTGCGCTCCTGCTGTCGATCGAACCTTTTAAACTCTCTAGCAGTACTTAGTCATGGTAATCCTCTTTTCTATGTCAAGTAAGTAATTCTCCGTATATATAAACAAATGTTAAATTAATTAAAATTAAATTTCAACCTTAAACTGTTTAGATATTTATTTAAAGGTTTTCATTGGTACTCTTGATGTTGAAGAAGGATTTAGTGTTCACATTTAGAATGTCGCCTAGGAGATTAAAATTATTCAGCTCCAATCACAGTTGATATTGAATACATGAGAGGACATCAACCAATAATTAGAATTAATTTATTAATTGGCAGGTATGTTATAAATTTTATAGCACCGTGTGATCTAAGCCTGCACTTACGTGAGAAAAAGGAGTACTCTGCATGGCGTAATTAATAAGGCTACTTAGGTCACATGTATCGTAAATTCGTAATGTACTATTGATATACTAAGTTAATTGTTAATTGTAGTTATAATATTATAAACTTTCAGAATGCCAATAATGTTGAAGAATTCTAATTGTGTACTGTCTGAAAAATCTAATTCTGAATTAGCCAAGATGAACGGGTGTTCTCATGCTCCTGGTGGATTATATTGTTAATGGACAACAAAAAGTTATTTTAATATATGAACATGGTGAAGCAAATTGAAAATTTCTTCGGAATAAACACTTCCTATAAAAGCAAGTGTTGTTAAAGTAAAAACTGGGATGGCCAAGACTAAATGATTTCTTTTATTAGCTGCCAATGGCAGGTACGTAATAGCTTATGATATACAACTTGTCATCGATGTTAATTGCTTTGATAACTAAGCGATAGTCTACATTTCAGGTAACAGTGCATTGGATGCATAGCTCTTGGCAAATTGTACTATGTCATGGAAATTTACAGTGAATATTGGTTTCATTACCAAGCGGCTGAGCTACAAAAACTTGCAGAAAAACATTTGCCTAGCCGTAGCTTACTTATTGTTGTCGAATTTTTTTTTTAGCAATAAAAGAAGTGTTTTGAAAAACTTCCTCCTACCTCAAAATCCAAGTACAGAATAGCTGAATGGCATAGTCAGATAATCAAATGTCTTGAAGTCGCAGCTGCCATAACTTTAGTTTATCTGCAAGAACAAGATAAGATAGCAATGCAACAACAAAATGGAACTTTATGAATCAATAGCAATAATATTTTGGTACTAAAAATTTGATTCTTTTTTAAGTAATTTATATTCATCACGTTTCAATTTGAAAATAATTATATTTTTCAATATTTGTTATAGGATCATCAACTCAACTATTTTAAAAACTGTGATTCAAAGAGGAGAGAGTGCGACAATAGAAAGAGATAGGACAAAAAATGAGAGGACGCGCGGAGGTAGAAGGAGATAGAAGTGGTTAGGTACTCAGCAACATGCTGCTGCAGCAACCGCAAGGAAGGAAGGGAAGCGAGGGCACCCAGAGAGCGTTACACGTTTGGCTTTGATCGATTGTGATTGTGAAGCCAATCCTCAGATAAGCCAAGGTACTCCACAAGACGACGAAGCCACGCTCGTGGGTGGTGAGGAGAAAGGGGCCTGAGGCGAGACAAGAGCAGAGCAAAAGAGAGAGAGAAGAAAAGAGACCGTGCACGCGCGCGTGTGTTATAGTGTGTCGCTCTCGCGAGAGATACATAGAGAGATCTGCCATAACCATACGTCATCGTTGTCCGCTATGCCAGCCAACTTTTAGCCAGCAACCATCGTTGGAGAATATATGTGCACCATATGTACAACGCCCAGCCTAGTACGGACCACACGTGCAGCTGATGGTGCGATCGAGTACGCAGGTGTTAAGATGTGTGTGTGCGTGCACGCACAATGGGTAGTGTGTTTGTGCGGGAAAAAAACGAGCAGCAAGAGTAGTAACTATGATGTGGTGGTGGACTGCGCGCGTCAGTGGTCGCGAAGGATCACAATTGGCTGCTGTTGCGCGATGGAGACAACGACGGGGACAAGGAGCTGATAGCGGCGCCGGTGTCGACAGAGACAGCAGCGGTGATAGCATCATCACGGCTGGTGGTAGCGGGCGGCGAGAAGCTAGCGACATGGTCTTCGCAGTCGACAGGCGGCTGGAGGGAGCCAATGTCAATAGCGGGCATAGAGATAGCAGTGGAAAGGGCGGAGGCGGCTACAGCGAGGATTCGTCGTGGATACCGGAGAAAGTTTCAAATCTGAAGCTTTCGTGGTCGAATTCATGGAACTATGAAGTTGGACTTGTTTTTTACTTTGTTGCAAATCAGTTATTTGGTTTCGAGTTTGTGCAAGAAAAACTATCGAGACAACTACCAGGAAATATTGGTTTTCGTGCGGTGGAAGAATCTGGGGGCAGCCGACATTTGTTGTGCTGTTTGTTCTCACACATTGGCTATTTAACTGGAGAAGCACTTGAGCCAAACTCCAAACACTATTATAAAGTGCAAGTACTTATGCAAGAGTGTAACTACTTATGCAAGAGTGTAGCTTAATGCATTTACAACCTCTACAAGTATTTATAGCACAATGGTCAGGCTATAATCATGACCATTTTAGATTCCAGCGTCGATCTCAGGGAATCTGGATTGCAGATTATTACTATCTATTTTCTTTCATATGTAAAGTAATTAACTTTGTGAAAATAATTAATAACGTATAATTGAATAATAAATAATTATAAACAATAATTTTTCATCATTGGAAAATTTTTAGGTTTAATAAAACTAATTTTTTTTTATAGATATTAAAGTGATGAGTAGTAAGCTTGTAGTGTAATATCTAGCATAAAATTTTAAGCACATTATGTCGTTTCTATTGTCTTTGTACATTAATCAACTTTATAGAACAAAAATTTTAAATCGTGTCATTGTATAAAAATATGGTTTCTATATTTCTTAATCACTAAAGTCAACCATTTCATAATAAATTTTATATTATAAGTGACTCATATTTTCATTTCTGGCTGAGGTGTCACTACTGCTACTGCTGTTGCTGCTGAAGTTGCTTCAATCTTAGTTGGGACCTCAATGTCTACGCCTGGCCATGCCTCGGACTACTGTGCAGTATGTATCGTAGTGTTTCATCAGTGTTTCTGGAGGGGCTGCTGCTACATTTTCTGATAAGTACTGTAGTTACATAATTAAAAATATTACTTACGTCGACTGTAATTTACCATAAACTGATAAGAATTTTTCCATCGGTCTTACAGTCTTATAAATTAAATTACTTAATAT
>JAPYZO010003100.1:0-16999 GCA_030522905.1 Torymus flavipes
AATTATGTTACTGGAATAGTTTAAATTCATGGAACGGTGCGCCATATCTAACTTTAACCGGCTGATTAAATTTCACAGCCCCGAGGCTATTTATAAAAATAAACATATACTACAAATTATTTATTTATTTATTTAAACGGGCTAAAGATCCTTAAACATATATAATATAATACATAGAAATTGTTGAGGTGACAAGCACAATATAACATATATTATTGATTTTTTACACATATATATATATACATAATATTATATGTATGTATATATTACAAATGTTATGTATATATATTACAAATATATATATATATACATAATATTAATATTTTTTAACAAACTAATTCAATGTGCGTTTAAAGGTCGCTATATTCGGAATTATTCTCACGATAGTTGGGATGGGAGTAATTATGTGAACGTTTGATACGATTATACCAAATTTTTACAATATTCTACTACTTTATAAAAAATCTAACATGATTCGGTTCTATCTCCGTTACTACTGGTGATACTTTTGACTAGCGGCTATGTCTTGTATTGTTCGATTTCTCATTCTATGTATCATACTAGGGTGCATCTAGCTTTAAGTTCTGAATTATACTGTTGAAGTTCTGTAATATTTTTTTTGCTATGATAGAGAATAAATCTACATCAATCAATCAAAAATTTCAAGTTAAAATATGAATTTGTTTTTGTGTAAAGTTCGGCCATAAATTTGAAATAATGTCTTTGTGTAAAAAAGTGTGTGCAAAAATAAATTCATATTTTGACTTGAAACTTTTTATTATTTCATTCAAATGTAAGACTGTATAGATTAATTAGGCAATGAATAGCAGAATAGTATTATAACTCCGACAACTATTTTACAGCTGGTATTAACAATATACGTAGCAATTTTCATTAAAAAAAAATACAAACTGCATATATGCAGTCAATTAAAAAAGCAGTAATTTATTTTGTTAATACCTATTTGAAAGATATAAGTTTCAATAGTGCGGGGAATCCCGACGGTCGATAAGACTTGAGTATACAACTCGACAGTTGCGTGAAAACCGAGACCTTTATAATCAAACGAATATCCAATCGTATACGAAGAAACGGTTGCTCTAATTTTAGAATACATTTCCGTCGATCTCGCTAACTCCAATAAACTGCAAATAAATTTTACTTTTTTCTTTTTAATTTTTTATAAACAATTAATTGGTTGCAAATAGGAATGTCGCTTTTAGCACTTCAATTTGTTTAATCTTTGTATCTAAACACAACTAAGTAAGGATTTTTGGGAACCCCTGAATTCAAGATTCAAAATGCTATAGTTCAAGTTTTTTACAAAGCACACAAACGAACCAGAGTTTAAAATTTTTTCTTTTCAATAAAAAAATCAAATAAAACAATTATAAATAATGATACAGAAAAGGCTACATAAAATAAAAAAGGGCGAAAAACGAGAATTATAAAAAAATTACCGATTTAGCCCTTTTTTAAATTTTACGTATGCAGCTGTTTCTGATATCATTATTTATCATTTTTTTTTTTAATTTATTTATTGAAAAGCAAACATTTTATCCTTTCATTAATTTGTGTGCTTTGTAAAGAACTTGAGCTACAGCCTTTTGAATCTTAGAATTGAGGCTCCCAAAAAATTAACAATTCGTTCCTCATATAGGAATATGTTTTAACGAGAAAATAAATAAATCGATCACAAGATCAAAACATGCAATAGAAATCTTACGATGGGATACAATTACAATCATAACTCTCACTGTCAAAATAATTATTCACTAATAAATTTTTTTATTTCAGATTCACGTGTGTCATATTCGCCCGTCCGAATGGCTCCTTTGGATAAGGAACGCAAGGCTACAGACTTAGGTTTTCTCATCGTGCTTTTCCTTATCTTTACGGCATGGATAATACTATGTGGCATAGGTATGGGAGAATCTTATTGTGATATATTTTTATTGCTATTTTCGTATAACTTACACACTAGTGATTGCAAATTCTTACAGCTATCTTTAATGGAAAACCAGCTTCACATAACAAAGAATATGGTCCTTCGTCTAAAGAAGATCGTGAACAATCTACCCCGTCTTCTACGCAATCTACGCAGTTTACGGAAATGATAGATGGCATGTCATGGTATACTATTGCAGCATTCAACAATTGGTAATAGCCTTATTTACGGAAATATTTTATTTTTTTGTCAAGTACTCGAATTCTAAAGTAATTTGAACTTTTTCAGGGGCATAACAATTGTACTACTTGGTTTCTTGACCGCTGGACTAACGTTTTTAGTTTTTCTAGTACTGGTCCGTATAGTACCAAAAGTCTGGGCGAGAATAGCAATCGTTTTCATAGTCCTTGGTATTCTCTTCATAGGTGGAATTGACCTTTTTATACTTTCTGCGAAGTGGTCATTATTGAATTTGAAACAAGTTTGGGAGATACTCAAAATTAACGCTTATGGCGTGATCTGTGTATTATCCCTTATCAGTGTTTCACACGTTGGAGTGGAAATTATAGCTCAGTATATAAGAAAAACATGCCGGTAATATATTTTTTTCATTATGTGGTATAGCTTGATATTATTTTTTATTAATAATAACTAATTTTTCAGGGCACTGTTTTACTTTCCGTCTGCATTGTTATTTGGATTACTTCTCATATCATTGGATATGCTTATAACGATTACTGCAGTAATCGCACAATCAACTGATTTCCAAAATATGTCAATCGCAATTTCTTTCTGCAGTTTCTACTTGCATAATTTTATTTATTTCTTTGGAATAATGGTATATGCTCAACTCATTGGAAAGTATCACGCTATGGAAAACGAGGATACCGCACCCAAAAGACCACTTTTACATGCGATTCTCACTGTTTCCAAGTAAGATTGCACACCAATATAATTTTATATGATCAAAATATTAAAAATATTGTATAAATTTAATTCGTTACATCTTTTTAACAAAAGGTACCATACGGGAACGGCAGCCTTTGCCGCAACAATAATCTTACCATTTTTATTGGGTATTTACGTTTTGTGTAAACACACTGCTCATTACGCTAAGACCACTTCGAACAGCTTTATCGAAATCGCCTGGAAAATCCTACTACTATTCGGCATAGCAGATTTTTCTTTGGTAATAACGTCCTTCTACGGCATGAGTCTTTTTGATGCATCGAAAAAAGTATTTGCTATTACCTCGAAAAAAAGCCCACTGGCTCTAGCAGTCACGCAAGTAAGATGTTTTCACATTCACATTATAAACGATATGAATTTTTTTTAACTCAAACCTATGCTTTTCAGATTTTGGGCTTTATTATGGCAATAGGAGTTGTGGCATCGCTTATGATGGCTACACTAGTCCCTTATTTAGCTTACGATACCACTAAAGAAATGGATTCCGCACTGATTACGCTAACAGTAACCTTATCTGCAGGTTCAATGATATTGTTGATGTTGCCGGTATTTTTATTAGTTGCAGTCTCTGGGATCGCAACGCTTTTATATTACATAGAAGGTGACGACGATAACGAATCTCGAGAAAGGCCGTCTCAACTTCCACTTAACGGAGTGGTAACGTACTAATGAAAATTTGTATCAAGGATACTTTTTTCAATTCCGATAGTATAACAGATCTTCAGATATATATTTTAAGTGCCAAGAAACATTTATTGTAAACGAATCAGTGTCCAAAAATATATAACAGTTTAATATAATTTTCTGACTAAAAATTTATTAAATGTATAGTATTTCTCGCAATGGTAAATGTATAATACAGAAACATAAGTGCCAATTTTGACTGAAATTCAAATATTACAATTGATCTACCATTCGGGAAGAGATATACTGATAGAAATTTAAAATAGAATAGCTGCAATTTTCTAAAGCTCTAACAATTAAGAAAGATATAATCAATAAGTTCGCTATTAATACTAAAATCTTACCATCAGTGAATGAAAAGCATATTTATAGTATATTATGCACCTAGGAAGGAAAAAACTTGGCCAGCCCACATCTCGTGTTTGCCACCTCGCCTTCGGCTTGGGTGTCAATTTACACGAGATATGGACTGTACACGTTTTTTCCCCTCTAGGTGCGTATAATATACTATTTTTACAATTCTTTCAAAATTCGGATACTGAAATTTCTCGTATTATTTAATAATGCTCTTCTATCGCTTCTGATGCATTTATAATTATAATTATATGTGATGATACCTTATGAATGAGAACTGGCGCTCCTTTCACGAAGTATCAAAAGCAACAGCTGGAATAACTTCTTTAATCATAAATATTAGCTGTGTTTGCCTTACTCTGGAATAAAAGAAGTTCAAGTTCAAGAAGCAGATTATTTATGATAAAATATGAAAATATTGATAAGTTCGTATATTCGTATTGTTGTACCATTTATCATATACGATACTTGATTATTTTTTAAATATCCTTATTGGCTAAGAAGAAACTCTAAAATAATTATGATACTTATATAATCGTGTAAGGTTTAACGGCTCTAAGCCATCCAGATACTAAAGATTTTACTTAAAGTTTGATTGTATATCATGTTATAGTCAATGTATGTATTTATTATAATTATTAAAATATTCGTACGAATACAGATTGACACGTTCTTTCGATAAACTTGTTCTACGGTTTTTACTGTAACGGATCCAATTAATACTGAATAATCGGTCCTTCCGCGATAAGTCGCGCTGTTTTAACGCGAGGTGGAACAGATTCACGAAAAATTCATACTGATGCGATTAGATTTGTATATGTACAATCTGAGTGGGCGTAAGCCTTGTACAACTATGTTTCATACTTACATTTTATATATGCATTTTACTTTATTTTTATATTTTCTTTATTTTTACATTTTATATAAATTTAATGTATATACGTGTTTAAAAAATCGGACATGTAAAACATGGGTTTATAATAAAAAATTACAAACATAAAGAATAAATTCAATTTATTTTAATTTTAATTCACCATCCCAAACATAGATGTAAATAATGCTATCTGCGCGTCTCGTGTCGCTTGCCATACCAACCACCCCCTCCCCCCCTTGTCATATAAGGTACGACCGCTATTGCTCAGGAGATTCTTATATTTTTACTATTGAAAAAAAATGCTTTTGAAATAAAATAATATCGACGCCTCTTACGAAGATTAGCACGTTTTATGGCGTCCTTGCGAAGACTAGCACATTTTCCAAAACTGCACGATCGAAAACTGACGTGCAAAACGTCGAAAACTTATAAATCACGGCTTTGGTATGTGCTAGTCTTCGCGCAAACGCTGAAATGGACTAGTATTCGTCGGACCCTGTTGTGCTAGATTTTGTAAGGGCGTCGATATACAATATTTTATTACCCTCCTTTATTATTATAGATTAAGTAATTATTATTAAACGAAAATATACTCTCTAAAGTTGAATTCGTGAAACACTAAGTATTAGTGGGAATTCCTTCACCATAAAATTAGTGAATATTCACTATTTAAAATAGTAAAATTTAGAGAGTATATGAACCAATTTTTTAACCAACGAACTTAAATAAATATGCATACTGAACTCTTGTAGGAAATTTAGAAGCAATTAGTAGCAGTTCTCGCGTTTTCGGGAATAAAGTAACATCGTCCAATTTTTGCGTTTATGATAAATTTTGTTAAAGCAAACAAAATTATAACACATATAAATTCAAAATAACTTTTCAAGTCTGCATAGTGGCCCTAGTGGAGCTGGGAATACAGTACTATATTGTAACACAGGACTAAAGTCGCAGATTATTCCCGCGAGTGAGTTCACTGCCCGAGTGAGCGTAGCGAAGCGATACTATTCATCATATAATAAATAAAACTATAATTTAATCAAAACAAATGGATACAATATGTTTTATACTGTTACTAGAATCATATTTATGCATAATGATAGCCGATATTATTCATCGTTAAAAAACTGCGCTCATTCGATTTTAGCTTTCGAAAACTTTTGACCTGTTCGAAACATCAATTATCGCAACTAATTGAAAATACATCCGCAATGGCTATAAGAATATATAACACTTGATTTGGACTCGAAATACATTGAATGAACCTATTAAGAATTTCTATATTAGACGCTGGGCCATATTCGGGGATCTTACCTTATACGTAAGCAAAACTATTTTTAAAACATCTATCAAGATATCTTGAAAATAAAAATTCAGAAAAATAGGGAAACCCCCAATCGATGTTCTGTATACATTCAAATTACCACCACCCCAGAGGTTCAGATGATAAATACACAGCGATAATACACGGGGTAGGGCCAGGGCACGGTCAAGAATCGTGGCGCCTGGGAATTCCCCCCCCCCCCTACTTCTCTCTCTGTCACTCTTTGACGTCCAAAAAAAGAATTGGGCTTAGGCACGCGCGCTATCTGAACTTCGGCCATGTTCGTGATATACACGCAGCCGCGTGCTTTCCTCCCTTCTCCTACCACGAACAGGCTCATAGACAAAAGAGTATAACGCACACACCCACATGGCAGCGGCGCGCGTGCTTCCAAAACACTCACTGTGTGTGCTCGCCGCCTTATAGATATCTAGTTGTCGTATACGGAGGCGCGAAGCCGCACGTGTCTCTGTCAGCCACGAGGATTTTCGAGCCAGTTTTGCGAAGGAAAATCCGCCGAGGAAGACGTCACCGATTATCTTTGGAGCGCCTGCACAAGTAGCGTTGATAATATAGGTGTAAGTACCGGGAGAGCACCGACCATGACAGAGACGACGAAAAGTGAGTATCTACATAATGATATAGTACTTATGCGCAATCTTTCAATTTTGTAATCGATAGATGGCGAGAGCCGTGCCATGATTATTCGTGATTTATATATATACATATATACAATAATATAAATCACGAATTACTGGGAGGCTTATTCGTGATTATTTTTTCACAATAATTCGAATGAATGTTGGGTTGGATGTTTCGAGTTTAATTATAGAAAACCCAGCAGAATTGTTAGGTTCGATGTAATCAGTTCCGCGTGATAAGCATTGAGTGTAAAAGTTTTATCAGAAAGCGATTAGAAGTCGTTAAAGCGATTTATAACTGGACCGAAGTTTTTGATAATAATATAACTTGCTAAAAAACAAAAGGAATATTTCAAGACAGCTTGGAAGAGCGAATTATTATTCTTATTTCAATTTCATAAAAACTTCGAATCCGACAATTTTTTAAATAATTATATAATTGGAATAATTTAAATTCATTTAACGGAGTGTAATGTCTATCTTACCGACTGAGTAAATTCTCCATAATGCCGAGGCTATATAAAAAGAAAGACCCAAATTATTCAATACTCGACCACTCTACAAAAATTTTGAGTTAAAATATAGTTTGTTTTTGCATAAATTATAGGCTGATGCTATTTGTACGACAGAAAAATAGTACGTTTATCCAGAGTATAATAGTTCCAAAAGACCTCGCTGTGATATTTGTTTTGTTTTGATATCTGACTAGAGAAATCATATCATTATATATGTATATACTTTGTGTACATAACTCTGTCGTAAAAATAGCAGAGGCGTAAATTTAAATCCAAATTTTGAGATACTAATGTGTAAAAATTGTTTTCGACGTTTACCAAAAAAAAATGATATCTTGATTTGAAACTTTTATCTTTTTATTTCTAGCGGCAAATAGGGTCATTTATTTTTTTTAATGTACATTAATTGGACATGAATTTTTACTGAATATAAAACAGTAATATTTCTATTTAAGGAAAGCTATAATAGAAAATTAATTTAACAAATTAATTAGACAATAAGAAAAGTATGATATAATAACTCTTATAACTATTTTATAACAAAAATTTAACAATATGAAAGATTTTTACGGGAAAAAGTAGAATCTGCATAATATTTAGTCAATTAAAAAAATTATCAATTTACTTATTTTGTTAATATTTGAAAAATATAAGTTTTAGTAGCGCGGAGAATCTCGGCGATCGCTAAGACTTGAGTATAAAACTGGACAGTATCGTGAAAATTCAGAGCTTTACAATCAAACCAATAAGCAGCCGTAAACGAAGAGACGATTGCTTTAATTTTAGAATGGATTTTCACCGATCTTTCGATAGTTTAGATAAACCATAAATGACATTTTTTTCTTCCATTTTTAAAAACAATTACTTTCTTGTAAGGTTTTTTTTTTTTTTCTTTGAAAGTTACTTATAATATTTTAATTTATGTGATCTTAGTACCTAAACGGAAATAAATAAAATATAGCGGAAAAATGCTAATATGTACATTTAAACGGTAAAATAAACAAATGGATTTAAAAATCAATCATTAAATAAAATAATTATCAATCAATAATCTTTTCAATTTCAGCTTCACGCGCGTCATACTCGCCCGTACGAATGTCTCCTTTAGAGGAACACAAGGCTACAGACTTAGGATTTCTCATTTTTCTTTTCCTTATTTTCTCGGCGTGGATAATACTATGTAGCGTAGGTACGGGAGAATCTTATTATGATATATTTTGCTATTTTCGTACAACTTCCATACTAGCGATTGCAAATTTTTACAGTTATTTCTTATGGGCATAAAGAAGCTTCGCAGTATGATGGGTATGGTCCTTCGTCTAATAAAGATAGTGAGCAACCAACCCCAGCTCCTACGTATACAACGCAGTTTAACCTACTGATAGACGGTATGACATCTTATACTACTGACGCATTAAATCAAAGGTAAATAGACTTATTTACGTAAATGTGTTATTTTGTTGATTATTAATTAATAATATATTCTACTAATATAATTTAAATTTGTTTCAGGGGTATAACGTTTGTACTATTGAGTTTCTTCGCTGGCGGGATATCGGCTTTAGTTTATTTATTACTGGTGCGCGTGATACCTAAAGTCTGGGTGGTGATAACAATCATCTGCTTAACCCTTAGCATTATCATCTTAGCTCGCATTGACATTTTTATAGTTTCCGTGGATTGGTCAATTTTCAATTACAAACAAATTTTGGACATATTCAAACTTAACTTATATGGCATCATCTGTCTATTGACCCTTATAAGTATTGCACGCGTTAAGATTGAAATTATAGCTCAATATACAAGAAAAACTTGCCGGTAATATAACTTTTTTTAGTATATTAGCTTGATATTATTCATTAATTATTATTACTATTAATAATTGATTTTTCAGGGCACTGTTTTACTTTCCCTCAGCATTGTTATTTGGATTATTTCTCATATCGTTGGATTTGCTTATAACGATTGCTACAATAATCGCACAATCAACTGATTTTGATAATTTCTCCATCGCAATTTCAGTCTGCAGTATTTACTTGCGTAATTTTATATATTATTTTGGACTAATGGTATACGCTCAACTCATTGGAACGTATCACGAGATGAAAAATGAACCTGCCGCTCCGAAAAGATCACTTTTACATGCTGTTCGCACTATTTTCAAGTGAGATTGCAAATCAATATGATTTTATATGGCCAATATTTTATAATATATTTTAATTTGTTTTATATCGTTTCAACATTAGGTACCATATGGGTACGGCGGCCTTCGCCGCGACTACGATATTACCATTTTTAATAGGTATTTACGTTTTGTGTAAACACACTGCTCATTATGCTAAAACTGCTTTGGGCAGCTCCATTGAAATTGCCTGGAAAATCCTACTACTATTCGGGGGTATATCAGATATGGCTTTGGTTGTGACGTCCTTCGAAGGCCTGAATCTTTTTGATGCGACGAAAAAAGTATTCGCTATCACATCGAAAAAGAGCTCACTGGCACTAGCAGTCACTCAAGTAAGATATTTTCACATTCCCATATTATAGATACTCATGTTCATGAAAAAACCTTTGCAAATGGTATGTTTTTTTTTAATCGTAATCAATTATGTATTTCAGATTTTCATCTTTATTGTAGCAATAGGAGCTGCGGTATCGATATTAGCAGCGATGCTGATTCCTCATTTCGCTTTCAGTGTTCCAATTAAGGAATCTATAAGGTTATCTGTAGGTTCAATAGTATTGCTACTGTTACCAGTATTGTTATTAGTTACAACCTCTGGGATCGCGACACTGTTATATTACATAGAAACCGACGAAGATGAGAAATCGGAAGAGGGGCCGTCCCATGTACCACTTAACGGAGTGGTATCCGACTGATGAAAGGTCAACAACACGTTTTTTTGTTTACACTTTTTTTCCAACTCCGGTAGTACAACAGATCGACAGGTGTATATTTGAAGTGCCAAGAAACATCTATTGGGGATGACTCAATGTCCAGAGGTCCTTTATTATGCACTGTTATCAGTTTCTAATGTGCCTTTCCTTAATTTTGACTTAATGAAAGGTAGTTTTATACGTAAGTGTATGAATGACAAGTCTCTATTTGAAGTTAGAAGTTTAGAAAGTATAACTTTTTGACAAAAAGTGGATTAAATGGATGGTATTTCTAGTCATGATAAATGTATAATGTAGAAATTACATAAGTGACAGTTTTAACGAAAATTAAAATACTACAACTATTCTACTGTTCAGTGAATCGTACTGATAAAAATTTAAAAGAGTCTATATGCGTTTTTACAAAGCTATGTCAATTACGAAGGACATAATCGATGCCTTCATGATTCACGCTATAACTTTCCAGCAGTCAATCAAATACGATTTCAATTATTTTTTTGTTCCATTTGGTTTAAATTTGCATACTAAATTTTCTTCTATTATTTGATGTTTGTAAGTAATCAATTGATACTGATTTGTAGGATTATGTGATGACTGGTGGATCAGTATACTGGAGACCTTTTTATTAATAACGACATAAGCTGTGATTTTCGAATTTAACTCCGAAATAAAAGCAGTTTAAGTTCGAGAAGTAGATTATTTGTGATAGATTTCTGTCGTGGAATAAACAGAGTTCAAAGAATTACCAAATATGTTGAAAAAAATATTGAAAAGTTTCTTATATTCGTTTTGTTGTGCCATTTATCATATAAGATATTCTATTATTTTTTAAATATACCTATTGGCCAAGAGTGAACTATCAAAAAGTTATGACATTTATCATATCCCGTAAGGTTAAACAACTATCCAGATAATTAAGATTCCACTAGAAGTCTGTATGTTATATAAGTCAATGTAGGTATTTATTATAATTATTAATATATTCATACGAATACAGATTGACAGGTTTTTTCTATAAACCTGTTCTACGGATTTTGCTGTAACGGTTGAAACTTATACTGAATAATAAAAGTTCCTCCTCCCAGTAGGTCACGCCGTTACCACTCGAGGTGGGACAGTTTAGCGAAAAATTCATGACTGTTGGATTGGATTAGATTAATATAATATGTATAATCAGAGCGCGCAAGCCTTGTATAATAATTTTTTACGCTTGTATTTTTTATGCACTTTCGTGTCATTTTTTCATCTATTTATTTTTTGTATTTAATCATATTATGTACTCTACTTAAGTGTATATACCTAATATACCTGTATAAAACTGAGACGTGAAAAAACATATTTTATAATAAAAAAAAACACAAAAATATAGGAGAAACTTAATTTATGTTACTTTCAACTTACCATCCCAACCACAGATGTACGTAATACAGTAAATAGTATAAGTATGCACGTATAGCAGGCAAAAGGCGGCTGTTGGGATTCGCCTACCTTCCTATCGTTCGTAGATTCAAAACAGAATCCACTGTGTTATAAATTTGGTCCAACTCCAGCGGCTCCTTCGATATACAAGCGTGTATTCCCCTTCTCCTTGTGCTGCGACTTCTCATCAAGCGCACGTACTTATATACGCTGACGCACACGCACCGGCAGCGCAGCGTGCGTCCACCAAAACACTTTGCTCGCGCGCAGTTTCCGAATCGGTAGGCGCGAAACCACACGCGTCTCCCCCTCTCTCTCTCTCCCTCTCTAGCTTGTTCGCTCTTTTCTCTCTGGCTGGCCTTGTGACTTTGCGAGCGAAGCCAGTCTCGCGAACGAAGAAGACCGCGTTGTCGGTTGCCGAAGACGTGTATATAGTTTTGATATAGTACCTAGAGCGATGAATGGGAGAGAGTCGACGATGACCGAGGTACCGAAGAGTAAGTACAGTGTTGAAGTATACAGTTTCGTGATTGTGCGATAAATTTTCTTCTGAAAGATAAGGATTTTTGAGGTAGCCGAAGGATCGTGTATGCGTTGTTTCGGAGGATGGGTTGAATTGTATTTTTCTTCTAATCAGAGTTTAGGGTCTTACTTAAACGATGGAACAAAATATTTAAAAATTGTGTTACTAATATTTAATGTTCTATTCTGTGAAGTTAAAAACCCTCAACGTTATTGATTGTAAGTATTTTTAAGGGTATATTTTTCCCGTATGTTTATTTTATTTTATTTTATAAGTCAACGAACTACAGGTCCAATACAACAAACTAGTGTATACATAATACAAGGACATGTTTCATTAAACAGATTAATAAAGAAATCAATAAAATTTGAATTTCATCAATTTAATACAATTTTTAAAAGAAAATGGAATTTAAATTGAGTGACTCAGGTTGCAGCAAGTTTTAAGATCGACGAAGAAGAAATAGAGGGCTATATGGTATAAAGTTAAGTCAGGCTTACTGGAGAATTCTTTTAGTGGACGGACGCATCGAATACTGTAGGTCAGGGTCCTGGAAAATATGAGACTGGCTAAATCAGGGTGCTTATCGTTAGATAAAATGAATTTATACGTGTACATGAATCCTTTAAATCATGAATAGATTTGACCATATGAATATAGAAATATTTTGAAACAAGACTAAAATCACGGTCAAATCTAATCATGGGTACATGGAATCGATACGCTAGATGTCTTAAATTTATGATGTACTTGCAGCTTCGAGTTTTACAATTTCGTTTTGATTGTAAAGTGTCCAGATTATAGATGCATAATTTAGTGTAGATGATATACCATGCTATTGGATAAAGTTATTAATAATGAGGGATTATCTCAAAAATAACTCCTACTTAAGTCTTTTATATTGTTGACGTTCTCAATAAAACAGTTGTGAATTCTGTATTGGTACACGTTATAAGAGTTTCTGTAAAATGAATTTTTTTTTTCATTTAATGATATTTAACTCAAGACCGTTTATTTTACACCACTCCTATTTTTATTTGGGAATATGTCCTGCTATATTAGAATTTCTTATAACAGACTTTGGTTTCTTTACAGAATTTGAAATTAAATATTAAACTAATTACGACCGTATTTCTTTCATGATCAAACTTGGAAGAGTGTACCTGCGTAATATTATTTATTATTTCGTAATGACTGTTGAATTTTGTTTTCCTCAAAGTTAATATCAGAGAGTTTTGGGTTGGATTCAGGTGGTTCAGGAGAATGTTTAAATTTGAAGTAATCAGTTACGTGTGATGTCACGGTTTTGATATATAAAGTTTTATCGGAATCGGGATGCGAGAATGAGTTTCCTGAACGATGGAGAGAGACTTTTAATTTACAGCCTAAAATATAATTGTTTTCAAGTGTGTATCTTTAAGGGCTCTTAATTTAAAAAAAGATTTTGGTTAATAAATAATAGTCTAGAATTTTTAGTGTTTAAAGCAAAGACAATAATTTTGGGCATCACAGAACGATACAAAAACTTATTAAGTATATAGTGTAAAGAGTGGAATAACATGTTAGATCATATAACTATGCGTAAACAATTATATGGCATAAAATAAACATTACATAATATTTAATGAACAAAAATAGCGATTAATCTGACTTGACAAAATAATCAATCACAAGGAAATGCAAATTACTGTCGCGCGTGAAATACCGACTATCGAAAAAAAGAGATATCTTGACAGCCGAGTGTAAACCTAGATCTCGAGGAAATAGTGTGATAATAAAATGAGTTTTTTCAATGACTAAATTTAATATGCGCATAGAAAATAGAAAATTGAAAAAAAAATCTCTAATAGGCTGTATCACTTTTTATTAGACTATACAATAAGTCATATAAATATTTGAAAAGCCCATTTATTCCTAACATTTTTTAAACCCAAGAATTTTAGCTATGTAGAAAAATTATAATTTTGATCGGTATACTCGAGATCGTCGTAAATCGTTCGGAACGTGGACTATTTTGTTTAGAAACATAATACTAATAAAGAGAGAAAACGAATGAAAAAGATTATAAAGGTAGAAAGGAAAAACTGTAATTCAAGCTTTGTTTTGTTAAAAAATATTAATTTTTCAGAAAATTACAAGCAGTTAAAGATAGCGTCAGAAAATAGTTAAAGATAAAGTGGATTAAATTCTTAAAAAGGTAAATTTTCATCCATTTTCTTACGCTATTTTCGATTTCTTGTAATTTGATGAATTAATATTTTTTAACAAAACAAAGCTTCAATTTCAGCTTTTCCTTTATAATCTTTTTTGCTCATTTTCGAATCGTAAATACTTGCAAAGTAAGTCAATAAAAGAGGTATAATTTTTTTAACGAAATGGAGCATATTAAAGATTAGATTTCGTACATCAAGAAAAAGGGCACTTTTGACAGAGTAGTGGCCATTGGCTTAATTTTTATAGCAGAAATCGGAAGATAAACTCATCTAGTTACTATTATATTTTTTGAAAAAATAACCATCTGAAAGTGTAATCTAGTCTAAACAATACCCTTTTCAATAATCAATATAACTCTGTTATTTGAATAAATACATTTTGTCGTCGGTTTCCTTCTTGAGCTGCAAATAAAACATTAAATCCCGTTTTTGGTTTTTTCATTTGCTGTTTGATCGTTGTGCCTAAATCCACATACATGAATGCAACAAAAAAAAATACTAAGTACTATTTTCATTTCAATGACGTCAATCGATGAGTTCTCGAGTATGTGTTATAAAAAACTGTGAGAGGGTATAATGACGGTACAAGCTTTTACGACCAAATATTATTCACAAATACTTTGTATTGATTTTCAGATTCACGCGTGACATACTCACCTGTGCAAGAAAGTCCTTTCAATAAGAATCGTTATGCAACCGATCAGGGTTATCTCGCTGTATTTTTCACTATTCTCGCTGCCTGGGCAATAGCGTGTGGCATTGGTATGGAAGAATCTTATGACGCAGTTTGATTTTTATTTTAGAAAACTTTCGGCATTAATACTTACCTTTTTTGCAGTTCTTATTAGTGGAAGTGATGACGATTCTAAGTATCCTACTTCAATTTTGTTTTCCCATAAAGTGGGAGATTTAAATGATTTAGATACATATAGCAGAGTCCGTAGGCAACGAAGTATGTATTTTTTACGTTTTGACGAAATGGTGGACGGCATAGAACGTAATATTTCGTTGATGTTTGATACATGGTAATAGTTTTATTATGAATAGATAATTAATCAACATGGTCTAATTTTTTGCATTAAAGAGGTCAATAAATTTCCTTATAATCTCATATAAAATTTTTCAGGGGCCTAACAGTTTTATCATTGTGTGTTTTTCTTGGTGGGGGAATAATTTTGAATTACCTGATACTGATACGCTCGATATCTAAAGTCTGCACATGGGTAGCTATAAGCTGTATGGTCATTGGAATTATTTTAATACTTGTAGCTGAGATTATTGAAGTAGTAAACCGGAAATTGTACGGGTTGAGAGATATCTGGACATTTTCTTACCTGAATGCAACTTGCATCATATTAATTTTCTCTCTTATTAGTATTTCACGTGTCGGAGTGAAAATTATAGCTGAATATATACAAAAATCATGCCGGTAATATTTAATTGTCTAATTACATTGAATTGAAATTCTTCATTCTTATTAATTATGAGTGCTTTCCAGAGTGATGTTTGAATATCCATCCTTATTTTTCTTTGGGATATGCCTTTTGATATTAGATTGTCTTGTAATGGTAATTACAATAGCTGGAATTAGTTACCAAACTTATTATGATGGTCTTTCATTTGTAATGAAACTCGGAAGTCTGTACATGCGCAACTTCATTTATTATTTTGGAATTATGGTAATTTCTCAAGTTATTGCAATGCATCATACGGTGGAGGATGAGAAAAATATTCCAAAAAGACCAATTTTTCACTCTATTGGCATTATTTGCAGGTAAGATTATAGATTATTGTATCATTAGTTTAATTGAGAATACTGTTGAAGTTCTAATCTGAATGATTTCTCTTTTATAATTCTACAGGTATCACATGGGAACAGCGTCATTGGCAGCAACTATAATTTTACCATTTTTAATAGCCTTGTTCATTGTATGTAAGGACACTCTTCATTATGCCAAGACTTTTATGGGTAGTGCAATCGAAATTTGTTGGAAAATTCTAGTACTATTCAACGTATCAAATTTTACTTTAATAATAACAGCTACTCATGGTCTTAGATTTTCTCAAGGGACAAGAAAAATATTCGCTTTAACATCGAAAAAAAGCTCACTTATGCTTGCCTTTGAATCGGTAAGATATATTTACATTCACGTACAAAAACATCCTACAACTAATTAACTAAACTTTTTTAACGTGATTTCATATTTTTCAGGTTTTTGTAGTTTTATTGATAGTAGGAGGCTTGATTGCTTTGATAGTGTCTGCAATAGCTTCATTAGCATTTTTGGATTCTTCTCATGAGACAATGTTAATAGCAATTATGCAATATCTACTTTTATCGATGGGTACGGGGACTTTCTTACTTTTACCAGTACTTTTATTAGCAGGAAGTTCTGCCGACACGACATTTCTGTATTATTTGAAAGCTGAGGAAGAGAACGAAACTCAGCAAAAGTCAGTAAATATACCACTCAACGGTGTAGAATCATGCTAATATTTAAGTTTTAAAAATCGAAAATAACATCTGCTGTTCTGAATAGCACGTTAGATATGCCAAACATGAGATAAAACATATCAGCGAGGTTAGGTACGTCAATTATACTGGGCAAGGTCCCTTTTCGGGGCGTCTGCGATACC
>JAPYZO010003101.1:0-28020 GCA_030522905.1 Torymus flavipes
TCTTTGCAGATTTGTTTTCCATTCGATTTATAATTAGATAAATTACCTCACACCTCAAAATCACAATTTTCTTGTACATCCTGCAGGTTGGCTGCGCAATCAGCAAGGAAGACAAGGAAGCCTTCGCCCTGCGCTCGGTTTCGCCGGTGGAGGTGCGCGACCTCGACTTTGCAAACGACGCGTGCAAGGTCCTCGAGGCGATCAGCGGGAAACTCGAGAAGGGCACGATATCGCACAACGAGAGGCGGGCGGTGACGAGTCTCCTCCAGGACATCGTTTACTTCATCGCCGGCCTCGAAAACGAGCAGAACAAGTCCGAGGCGCTCGAGCTCATCGTCACGAATCCGGTGCGCGATAGGCAGAAGCTGCTGCGTGAGCAGTATATTCTGGGCCAGCTGTTCAAGATACTCCAGGTGAGATGTGGAAAAATGTTGTGTATAGTAACGGATAAGAACTTATTATACTTGAATATTATATGCGTTTGGATGATGAGTATTTTTGTATGGTTACTTAAAATTTTTTAAATAAGATTATTTTTGTATTGATATATCAGAAGAAATGAAATATTAAGAAAGGGCTTAAAACCTTATTTATTATTCCAATAACGAATAAATGAATCCTTTTAGGCGCCGTTTTTAGAATCAGGTGACGGCGAGGGTCCGTTTCTGCGAATCGAAGAGCTGAACGACCCCCGACATGCCCCGTACAAATACATGTTTCGCCTGTGCTACCGCATCCTCCGATTGTCCCAGCAAGACTACCGAAAAAATCAGGAATACATCGCCAAGCATTTCGCGTTCATGCAGAAACAGATAGGCTACGACATCCTCGCCGAGGACACGATAACGGCGCTACTGCACAACAATCGCAAGCTCCTGGAGAAGCACATCACCGCCGCGGAGATCGAGACGTTCGTCGGCTTGGTGCGAAAAAACATGCACAACTGGGAGTCGCGGTTCCTGGACTATCTGTCCGATCTCTGCATATCGAACAAGAAGGCGATAGCTGTCACTCAGGAATTGATCTGCAAAAGTGTCCTTAGCGATAAGAACAAGGACATATTGATTGAGACTACGTGAGTTGCTCGTTGAATTGAAGAGAGGCAGGATGGAATAGAAAACGACGAAGAACCTCACATAACAATCATCGAGGAATTCGATATTTTCCTCGTGTGGAACGACGGCAAAGTTAGTTGAAAAATATATCGTAAATTTGAACGTAATTGAAAGCGATTTACTGAACCTCTTTTTGTTTTACGCAGCGATCAATGTCGTTGAGCGAATTGTCGAGGGGAGCTAAACTCGGCAGCGTCGAAGACGCAGCAATATTAGACTATTACCGACATCAGTTGAATCTGTTTAGCAACATGTGTCTTAATAGGCAGTACCTAGCGCTTAATAACTTATCACCGCACTTGGACATTGACCTCATTCTAAAGTGAGCAATTCTTTCCTCGAACTATTTACTACTTCTATTTCCGCTAATTAAATTAATAAGAACACCTGTTGCGGATGAATTTCAAATTTCGCATAATCTTCAGGTGTATGGAGGACGAGACAGTTCCGTACGAGCTGCGCGCGTCGTTCTGTAGATTAATGCTGCACCTGCATGTCGACCGAGATCCCCAGGAGCAGGTGACGCCGGTTAAATACGCCAGGCTGTGGTCGGAGATACCGTCGAAAATGAGCATTAACGAGTGAGTTCTAAATAAACATCCTAGATAATTAAAACGTCATCGTAGCTACGACACAAACAAAATGCCAGATCAAAGCAAGGAGGCGGTGCGTGCGAGATTCGCTTCGACGATCATGTTCGTCGAGGATTATTTGTGCAACGTCGTAGCGAAGATGTGGTCGTTCGCCGATCAGGACCAAAACAAACTCACGTTTGAGGTGAGCGATGCACATGTCTGCAATGAATATTGTAGTTTATTTCGAGGACGGCTAATGCACTTCTAAATTTCTCCTGCAGGTCGTCAAACTCGCCCGGGACCTGATCTACTTCGGATTTTACAGCTTCAGCGATCTACTAAGGCTGACGAAAACGCTGCTCAACATCTTGGATTGCGTCTCTGAAAATGAGAATCCCGATGGCAAGGTGCCCACCGGAGACATTGATTGTGAGTGAAAATTTTTCTTGACCAATATGATTGTACATAAAATATTTGTAAATTTAAAAGTTCCCATCTTTAAATTTATTCATGTTTCAACATCTAACAAATTTAGCACAATAATATAAATAAGCCCATGTACATAACTCCTAGGTAGAATTTTTAATCCATTTTTGTCATTTAACTGTTCTCAAAACTATCCATTCAGCCGAATCCGTGGAATCGGAAGATTCAGGTAATCTTGTAGATAGATCGTGAATTTTGTTGTTTGTAATTATGTATATTATATATAAATAGTTGTTGCAAGATTTTTATTGATTTAAAAATTTTTTTCTCAAGTTCGCTATATTATGTTTTGCTTTTTATTTTTATTGTAGATAAATTAGCACGTTTATTTTGACATTTTAATAAACCTCATTTTATTTTTAATTCAATTAGAAAAGTACACATACTTCTACTTTTTTTAAAAAATACTTCAATTTGTATTTGAATATTGATGTAGATTTTAATTATCCGATGGCTGAGTCTAACTTTTTTTTTCAAACAAAAATATATTTAGATTTTTTTATTTCAATTTTTATTTTCTTAAATAAAACGTAACTTTTACTTGGACTTAGCCATTCTTCAAATCACCCTATTTTCTAACTAACCCATATCCATTTTCATCTGCAGCCGAGGGCGGAGTTTTGCGCTGCATCGGTGACATGGGCGCCGTGATGACAAACCTGACTCTCGGGCCCGCGGGCCAAGTGATCGCGGGAACGTCGTCGCCACGTCCGAAAACCGCCGCTGCCGCGAAGAAGGAATATCCCCTTGTGATGGACACAAAATTAAAAATCATCGAGATTCTGCAGTTCATACTGGACGTGCGGCTGGATTATCGAATCTCATGTCTGCTTTGCATCTTCAAGAAGGAGTTCGACGAGACGGAGAAGGCCTCGGGCGATTTGAGTCTGGGCCAAAAGGCCATCGATCTCGAGTCCATCGGCACGCAGGCTGAGGGTATTTTCGGCAGCAGGTAAGAAAGTGTGCGGTGGTATCGGTGGTTGGGGAGGAGAATTATTCTCGCATCGATAAAATGCGTGCAGGGGAGTATAGAGGGAGCTTGCTGTACGATTTTGGGGTGTGTTTGTTCAAACGTACATTTTTATGGCTTTGTGTTAGTTTGTCAGTTTATTTTAATTGATTTATGAGTAGGTAAATGAGATGAATTTTTCCAATCATTTATGATGTTTATATTAAAAAAATAAAAAAATAAAAAAATAAAAAAGTAAAAAGATTTAAGTCAGAAGGATTAATTATTTTATCATAGAATGGCGAATGTTAAGAATAAAACAGAGTTCTTTTTTGAAGGGTCAAAATCTTCAGACAACAAACATATGTATGACTTTCTTGGGTTGACATTTAGATTATTTTTTCGTTTTTCTTATAAACAAATAAAGACATTAGGCAATAGATTTATTTTCACTACATAAAATAATAATTCATATTACTTTTGCCAATCATTTATTTATTTTTGTTTTGTTATATTAGTGAAGAATGTGCAGCTTTGGATTTGGATGGCACAGGGGGACGAACATTTTTACGAGTACTGCTTCATTTGGCTATGCACGATTACCCACCACTAGTCTCAGGAGCTCTGCATCTTCTGTTTAGGCATTTTAGTCAAAGACAAGAAGTTTTGCAGGCTTTCAAACAAGTAAATATAGCAGTTTATTTAGTTGAATTCTCTACTTTTCATTATATAAATAAGTTAATTTCTCTAAATGTGATGCCATTTTTAGGTTCAACTTTTAGTCTCGGACAGCGATGTTGAATCTTATAAGCAAATCAAGTCAGATTTGGATGTGTTGCGTCAATCGGTGGAAAAGTCAGAGTTGTGGGTGTACAAATCGAAAGCTACCGAAGACCATGCAAATAAAAAGAAGAAGAGCAACAAAGAAGATGAAGAAGAAACTCCAAGGAAAACACCTCCACAATTGTCTTCTATGGAAAAGAAAGGTACACATTTTTCAAATATTCCTCTATAAAATTGTCTATCTTTTCAATACAATTTTTTTACATTTTATTTTAGGCTCTGCAATAGACTTGGACGTGGGTCCGCCCTTACATGCCGACCAGGCCGAGGAATACCGTAAAATCCAACAGATCCTCATCCGCATGAACAAGCTTTGTGTTCAAACCCTGCCGGGCGGCCAAGTAAAACCGCGCAAGCACGAACAACGATTACTGCGGAACGTCGGCGTGCATATCATCGTCCTGGACCTGTTGCAGGTTCCATTCGACACCAAGGAGGATGTACGCATGATCGAGCTCATGCGACTAGCTCACGATTTTCTGCAGAACTTCTGTATGGGTAACCAGCAGAACCAGATGCTTTTGCATAAGCAATTGGATTTGTTCCTGAATCCGGGTATCAGGGAGGCGCAGACTGTTTGTGCTATCTTCCAGGACAATTCAACCCTTTGTAACGAAGTCAATCCTAAAGTTATACAGCACTTCGTGCATTGCATTGAAACCCATGGCAAGCACGTGCAGTATCTCAAGTTTTTGCAGACAATTGTTAAGGCTGAGAATCAGTTCATTAGGAAGTGCCAGGAGATGGTCATGCAGGAGGTAAAGTTTTGATGATAAAAAGATACTAAAGTTAATCGTTGGTCATTGAAAATTATTTTTATTTTTTTTTTATGTAGTTGGTACAAGCTGGTGAAGATGTGCTAGTCTTCTACAACGACAGAGCTTCATTTAATCATTTTGTCGAGATGATGAGATCGGAAAGACATCGAATGGACGAAAGCAGTCCCCTGAAGTAATAATCATTTTCCCACTAATAAAAAAATCGTTTCTAAACTTCGTATAATTTTGAATTGATTCCTTTTGTTGCAGGTACCACGTAGAATTAGTAAAATTATTAGCCTGCTGCACAATGGGCAAGAACGTAAATACCGAGATTAAGTGCCATAGTTTACTACCTCTAGACGACATTGTTGCCATGGTAGCACATTCTGACTGTATTCCCGAGGTAATTTCTCTCTTCAACCATTATCAAAGTTTAATCATCATCTCTCGATTGATCATCTGCACATTGTCCCCGTTACAGGTGAAAGAAGCGTACATAAATTTCCTGAATCACTGCTATATCGATACGGAGGTGGAGATGAAGGAGATCTACACATCGAATCACATGTGGTCTCTCTTTGAGAGGTCCTTTATCGTAGACATGGGTATGATCGCGACATCAACGCACGACCGTGAGCATGCTGATACTGCTCTGGAGAACTATGTCACGAACTGTCTCATGAACATCATCACAACCTTCTTCAGCAGTCCGTTTTCCGACCAGAGCACAACCGTCCAGGTAATGATTCCGAATGAGTCGCCTCCCTATATCTATGGGTGTGGCTAAAGAGAGATATTAAGTTACTTATTACTACTACTATTAGTCTTGTCTTCTACAGTCAATATTACTTATACTGTTCTGTATTCTTACTTTTTTCGTCTATATACTTATCCGCCCGTCTATATTCTGTTGTTTAAGTTTCCCGTCTGTACAAGACAAGCTTTTTATATACGGATATCGCATCTGATAGTTTATAATATTCAGCATTTTTGAGATTAATATCAGTTGTACAATAGTATCGAGGATCGACTTAAAATCATTGCGTTCAGAGGTATTGAGAATAACCTTTTTAGCGTCATCAATGTCATTTAACCGATTAATCAATTCATCATTTATTAAATAAGTAACATTATGAATTTGAAATATCACGATCTGCATTTTAATGATATGTAAAATTTAATTTGCATTCGGCTTGCTTCACAATCGAAGTACATCATACTGGAGGTAATTTCAAGTTAAAAACAAAGTGAAAAGTGGATTTTTAGTTTTAGAACATAGTTTTCTAGATTAATGTGAGCCAGTTTTGCAATAAAATTTTTAAATACGATGTATTCACACTAGCAAAAAAATGTGTATACAACTTGCGCAATTTAGTTATTATATATGTCGATCCGTAATTTATTCGCACAAAAATTACTGTTGTTGAATAATAAACGATAGCTGTTTATCTATGATTTTTGTTAAGACACTGGTTACAATTTCTTGTTAATTGTTCATAAACACAACTAATTTCTTTCTAATTTATCAGATTTTATTTGTACAGCGACGTATGGTTCTCGGCTTTGCATGGGATAATATCTTTATGAAAGCAAAAGCGTCGCATTAACCAAGCATATAAAAATTGGTTAGCCGTACACGTATATTAATAAATAAACCATCGCATTGGTGCTACATTAACGCTAAATTATTTTTAACACGTAAATGCTTTATAGGAATTAGTGTATAAGATTATAGCGTAACTTGAAATACTACTATACAGTATAACATGAAAAAATATAGTTTGAGTAGTATATGCTCTAAGAAAAAGTAAATTTGTATTCAAATTTAAAAATTTGAAGTTGAAAGTATTACAAATATTGTAATAATTTGAGCAACATAAGTTTTTCTTAGTGCATGCATGCTAAAAAATTATAGAGTATAAATGCTTAATACAGTTGTAGAGGTTCAATGCTTCGAAAAGTTTGGGGTGCTGTGTGATTTTCGAACGAGCTAGAAAAGGTTTGACAGAATAACTCGTATTGATTAATTGGTACTAAATCTTAAAGGCAATGAAAAAACTAGCAAATTTTTTTTTATCGATCAAACATTTTTCATTCATTAATCAATACGAGGATCTCATACAATTATTATTACCAATTGAATCATAAATAATAAAAAAAAACTTATTTAAATATAATACTCAACATCAAAGAATAATAATTCAATTGGTAATAAATCCTGCGCAAGTATTCATACGCTTGGTAATTCGGCAACGGCAATTCGCGTAAATCAAGTGCGCTTTTTTAATAAGCCGCAAGATTTACTGCTTGGTTAATGCGGAGCGCATTAGCAGCATGTTCTGTATGTGTTTCTTGGCATGTCCACTGGCGTTTACTTTCATTCTTCGACCGCTACTACTACTACCACTACTACTATCGTCGCTACTGCTACTACTACTACTACTCCTATTGCCCGGGTCGGTAAAATGGTGCACAAACACGCGTGGTTGGGTTTCGATAGAAACACCTGCACGATGCCAGGCTCTATTGGAACGTGAAGGACTATGACCGCAGCAGTGAGAATAATTGTTTCACTGACTACGTAAGTACAGATGAGTGGCATAGGACTGCGGTCGTGCTAAATTGGCCTTTTACATTTACATGAACTTTTCTTGAATTGCACGTATGAATTAGATGGCATGAAAAACTGATATCTTTTAGGCATGAGCAGTGCCGTATAAAAATTTAATTTATTACGTACCGTGAGAATTGCGCGCGAGTATCGTCATCATGTGACTTGTAATAATAACAATAACAATAACAATAATAATAATAATGGTAATAATAATAAACCACCATTAACTGAGTTATTTTTTGTTTTGAAAATGAAGTAATGAGAGAGAAGTTATAAGAGTTTGCGTCTGGCCATTTTACTAACTGTGATTAATTAAATGTTTATGTTATTAATTTTTTAAACTGGTGTAGTAGATGATCTCCAACTTTGGCCAGGCAAAAATCCATGTAAGTCTCGGTAAAGTAGAATGATATTTTTTTTAAACTTGTTCACATGCATATAAAGAGAATTTATTTTTATTAAATAATAAATTAAATTACTTATATGATATTGCTCCTTCTGTTCTGATAATACGTTAGACTCTCTTAAACTTTCTGTTCTTAAATTTCTATTGATGTTCTTCCGACTATTTTTATTATTGAAGATTATAGTTTATATTGTTTTCAAAATGTAAATACACATGATAAAATAAAATTTTTAATGAAATTTAAAAGTGTACATAGGTACTTACACGTAATTAAATGTTATACTAAAGAACTGTACATATATAATTTTGAATAATCAGACTTATAAACTTGATTAATCTAAATGTCAATAATCTTTAACAAAATTCTAATTAACAAATTAAATCTACATGTTTATTATAAATGTCATTGGAATTCTAACAATTTTCTTTCATGCAGAAATTAAAGCTATAGGTACTTGCATTTTTTTTCTTCGAGCAACCCTAAAGCCGGTTACTTTATCCCGATTGTTCTGCCCGACAGACGAGACAGCCGATCTTCGTCCAACTGCTGCATGCTGCGTTCAAAGTGTCGCAGTGCACCTGGTTGAACGCCGGCCAGCGATTCAGCGTTGAGAATTGCATTCGCACTCTCTCCGATGTTGGTTAGTACTGATGATTTGTAAAACGAATTATTGGTCTGATACAGTAAATTGTTACTCACCGAGCTATTAGCACAATAATTTGTAGACTATGTAAAATCCTTTTATGATGTACACAATGCTAGAATATCATTTTTGATGTATACAGACTTCTTTATCAACATCAATTCTGGATATTCTTGATATCTGATTGATATTCTGGCATTTTATAATATATCCTCGTATTAATTGATGAGGAATCTTCCGTGGTGAAATACTCTACTATTCTGCAATGATCGGTTAGTTTATTACAAAGAGTACTATGATCTCCATGATTAAATATATTGCAATAGATTTTCTTCATTCTTCACTGTTCGAAAATTGTGGTATTAACTCAATCGGTAACACCTGACTATGTGACTTTACGAAAACGATTGTCGATTGAATCACTTTGTAATTTAGAATCTTTAAATGTAGCCAAAGGACGGGGAATAGCAATCCCAACTGATTTGGAGAGCCAAGTTGCCTCGATGTTCAACAAAGCCGCAATGCTCAGCAGGCAGACCAGCAAGTGGCTGCAGGCAGCAAAACAACCAAAGATAGAACGAAGCCAAAGTCAGGTAAATGTAATTATCTTTGACCTGAACTATGCCTTTATTTGATGCTCATAATTCTATAATAATTGCCGAAATTTCGATGAAACGACGAATACGACATATTTTTTCTTTCTTTTATAGCTAATGCGGTTAGATCGTAGCATTATCGAGGGATTACAAGACATCGTGTCATTGCTCGAGGAACAGCTAAAGCCACTTGTACAGTCGGAGTTGTCACTGCTAGTTGACATTCTATACAGGCCGGAATTATTGTTCCCTTCTGGAACTGAAGCAAAGAAGAGATGTGAGAATGGAGGTTTTATCAGAAGGTACGCTTAACATAATTTAGGAAACCATAAACCATTAAATGTATTTATTATATGCATAGCTATTGCTCTAAAAATAATGTAGACATCGTGTACAAAGACCAATGCGAAGATAGTAAAATAAAAAGTCTTTTTCCATCCTCAGACTCATAAAGCACACGGAAAAGCTACTAGAAGAGAAGGAGGAGAAGCTCTGCGTTAAAGTCCTGCGAACGCTGCGTGAGATGATGGCCATCGACCCGGAATATGGCGAGAAGGTCAGTAACCCATACTCATATTCGCGTCGCATGCATGCGAGCTCAAGTTGACTCAGTGATTCGTCATCGTCGTCGGCGGTTATCACGACAATCGCGTACGAATACACGCGAAGTACGATTCTCGAGCATTCAGTCTTTAGCTCAAACCCTTTAATAAATGTCTCATCGAGCACTTGTATTTATAATGGCAAGTTTCGCATTGTCTGTGTGCTGTACATAATAGTGTCCGTCCACGTCATGAGTGTGCTTCGAAGAAGGATTGTCACGCGGAAGACTGAATGCTCGGTAGTCGCATACATTTGCCACACCACTAGAGGCGCAGTCGCTGCAGAGAATGCATCGTTAACTAGAGTTTCGAACGTTTCTCCTTTACTTTCAATGGCTGTAAACTGAGATGATCTAGCAAGACAGTTGATCAGAGTACGTCTCGCTCTTGTTCTTGTTCTGCTCTGTCTTTCAATTAATCGTTCGTAATTAATACACTACAAAGCGAGACATGTCGAAACACACGTACACACGAGAAAGAGAGTGCTGCCACAGGTGCGCGCCAGGGGCGCGGGGGTGAGTAGAGCCAACCCGTAGACCTAGATCTGTAGATAAAGGTGTTTTCATGCTGCGCCCGTGAAGGCCGAGGAGCCACTCGTGCCGACAGCACCACCATCGCGCCAGGAAAAGGCATCACCGCCAACTCCAGTTCCACCGGTTCCACCTCCACCACCTCCGCCACCACCTCCACCACCGCCGCCGTTGCTACCTGAACTAGTGGTAGAGTCGCCGCAGCAAACTAGTTCTGCAGAAGCCTCGGAGACAACGTCGATCACGAGTTTGGAAACGACCACTACGAAAGATTCTGGAAGTTTGGATGGCAGCAGCGAAGTGTTTGTGCCACCACCGCCGCCTCCGCCACCACCACCGCCGCCACCACCACCTCCACCGCCACCTCCACTGCCGGAACCGAAGGTCCATCTATCGCAGCAGCAGCGGGTAAACGAACCACCACAACCACCAACATCCAACCACAACCCGGCTAGAAATCCAAAAAACAAATTTGACTATTGCCGCTATGTGCGTGAAGCCAAAGTATACATTCTACTATAATAGACGTGAACGAAGGAACGCTGTATACCGCTGTGTATATCTTTATATCTATAATACTTTATGCGCAAGAGGCACGAATTTTTGTTTCATACGTATTTTGATATACATGCCAATGCGTGCGCTATCCTTTTTTTTATCCACACCGTCTGTGTGTGCATATCTTTTATAACTACCACTACTACTACTACTGCTCTACCTCCTTTGGCTCGAGATGATATAGCGAGGAGAAAGAGGATCCCTTTTTGACAACACCAGCATCTGTGTTTCTTTTTTTGATTATCTATACATATACCTACATGCCAAGCCGCTGGATTTTGTATAATACGTTATTATTATTGTGTATTCAGATTTTTGTGTATTGGTAGTTGCGCTACATTGCGAGTATAACTCGGCGGGTCCAGATTTTTTTTCTTCTGTGGACCTATGCATGCGGGCTCGCTGCTTGTCGCTAAACGGCTCAGCAGAAGTCGTTATGTTTTTTTTCTCTCGTACATACATCATACGTATTACATACACACATTATGCCCAGTATATACAAGCTGTTTGTTTTCTCTCTCACTGCGTGACTATGTTTTTGTGCGACAAGAGGTTTGGTTTTTGCTTAGGGAGACAGTATAATTCTTTTCTGGCCGACAGTATGTTTTTAAAATTTTCTGGACGAGTATAATTTTTGTTTGAAATTATTGATAAAACTTTTTTGTACAATTGCAGTATTTTAAATTGATTTGGAACAAAAATTATGTCTTATAATAAGTCTTTTGGAAACATCAGTATTATATGTAATTTGATATTATGTAAAAAGTAAAAGACATAATTTTTGTTTATTTTTTATCATTAATATTTATTTAATGAACATTTTTAATCTTTGAACAAATTGGTTTATAATTTTTTGCTATCGCTTATCAAAATTTTCACGTATATTTTCTAAATCCCACGCTTTCAAATAAAATTCATTATAATTTTTTTTACATTTATTTTAAAAACTTTTAGTGTTATTATTTTACAATAAATTTATTTTTGATATCTTAAAATATTCAGGCACACTATTTACGGTTTATCTATAATACTTTTAAAGCACTTATGATAACTTTTTCTCGCAAAAACATTTTCAATAAGAATCTTCATTAGTTTTTTCAATTTTTTTAAATATTTTACATTACGCCATTGTATAATTGAACAGCGCATGTAATGTACCGCTAAGAACGATTGTAAATGTATCTATGCTCATGTATTTATAGTACAACTTTTGTATGAAATTGTAAAAATGTATATGTCAACTGATATGTGAATTAATGATGTACCAGTACACTAAAAGATTATATGAATTGTGAACTTATAACCCGAAAGTTTGTAGGTAATTCGAAATATCTACCCTAAATACAATATATTACGCAAAATTTTTTCTTTTATTTACCAAATTATTATTCATACGAAACACGTGAATTTTGTACAGTGGACACATCATATAGTAATTATTTGATTTTTATTTCATATTATTTTTAAATGAATTCTCAAAACATGTTCAAATCCTATGTATTTTATAACTATATTCTTATTAGTAGCCATGTACGCATTGTAAAAGTAGTAAATATTTTTTTAACTGATTATTATTTTACAAAGAATTCTATTTTAATTTTTAATGTCATGATAATTCGCCGTACAACTCTTGTGCGTCATCTTGTATGCATATTTTTTTACCATTAATGTAAATATCTATACATGTAATATTTTTTTGGTAAAGTCCTTTTTGTATTAGAACCTTTTAGTAACGAAAAAATCACCTCCCATCCAAATTGTAAATACTAATGATGAAATCTTCTGTAGTAGTGTAATGGTACATCAAGCGAACTAGTTAAATATTAGAACATAAAGTAAGATCGATTTTCTTTCCCAGGGCGATGCCTTGCGCAGCAACCTGCTGGCTCGATATTTCGGCAAAACTTTTCTGCAGAAGCCGGACAACGTGGACATCGGGGCGCCATGTACGATGTCAGTGACGCATGGTCCTGGAGGTAATAAAATTATTTCTGCTCAGCTGTGAACTAAACGAATAAAAATATAAAAATAATTAAAAATATGCTACTCAATCATTATTGAGGTACTAATATTTATATGATATAGATATGTAAAGAATGATATCGATTTCTTACGTTCATAATCAACTAGTACCTATCTTACGGTACCCATGTACTGAAACACGACTAATTCTAACTAATAATTTAATTCAGTACAAGTATCGTTAACAAATGTCTCTACAACATCTTCATTAAATTTGCAGCAAAATTGTTAAGTCGAGCCGGCCGGACTTTACACGAGGTACAGAGTCACTTAGATCGCGAGGGCGCATCAGACCTGGTCGTCGAGTTGGTGATCAAGAGCGTGCACTCGCCAAGCATATTCGTCGAAGTCGTGGAGCTGGGTATTGCCCTACTTGAGGGTGGTAATCCGATTATTCAGAAGAGCATGATTACAAAACTGATGGGTGGAGATCTGAGCCAGTCGTTCTTCAAGGTGTTTTATGAGAAGATGAGGGATTCTCAGCAGGAGATCAAAGCGACGGTCACCGTTAATACGTCCGATATAGCAGCCAAGGCACATGAAGATAAAGAGCAGGGGAAGGATCTTGAAAAACTTTCGAAGAAGAGGGCTTCAGGTATAGTCTAAAGTGTTTGAGTGTTTGTCTACAGTAATTTAAAAAAAATTCTTTGTTGTTATTATCACAATTATTATTTATACCAATTATGGTACATTCATTGATTTTAAATGTTTCTAAGTTTGCAATCAATAACTTTAATTTTAATTACAATTATTTCCTTTAAAATATGCATCTCACGTGCATTTTAATTTGTGCTTCTCCTTCTTTTCTTTCCCATATGTTCACATTTATACACGTTTTGGTTGCATTCATCTCACGATATCACCTGTGGTAAACCACACGCACATCAAAACACAGGAAAA
The DNA here is from genome assembly GCA_030522905.1 of Torymus flavipes. Classification (NCBI taxonomy): domain Eukaryota; kingdom Metazoa; phylum Arthropoda; class Insecta; order Hymenoptera; family Torymidae; genus Torymus; species Torymus flavipes. The sequence continues at coordinate 13,602 of JAPYZO010003101.1, forward strand.
CCCAATGGCATTGTGATAACAGAGGAACTACGTGAGGAGCTGAACGCCGCTGGGGCTTCGACGGTTCAAGCTTACGTCTCAGTGCGTAATCTAGCAGCAGGTGACGACATTACCAAGGATCCGGCTCTAGGTTGTGCTCTAGAGGACATGATCGCAGAGAAACTGGAGAGGCATCGGGGGGGAGGTTCAAGCACGGAGAGAGAGGAGGGACAGTTGAATGCGAAGGTTCTTGTTATGCAGCCTATTCTAAGGTTCCTACAATTATTGTGTGAGAATCACAATAGAGAGTTGCAGGTGTGTACACATATTTGATTGATCAATTTTAGTAATAACCATTGGAGGATGGAATACCTACGAGTTTTTATTTTTCTCTCTAGAATTTCTTGCGCAATCAGAACAATAAGACAAACTACAACCTGGTCTCAGAAACACTGATGTTCCTCGATTGCATCTGCGGCTCAACGACCGGTGGTCTGGGCTTATTAGGACTCTATATCAATGAGTACAACGTTGCGTTAATAAACCAGACACTTGAAACGTTGACAGAGTACTGCCAAGGTCCTTGCCATGACAACCAGAACTGCATAGCCACGCACGAGTCAAACGGTCTGGACATCATCACCGCACTCATCCTCAACGATATCAATCCTCTAGGCAAGACCAGGATGGATCTCGTGCTCGAGCTCAAGAACAATGCTAGTAAACTTCTATTGGCCATTATGGAGAGTCGAGGAGACAGCGAAAACGCCGAGAGAATATTGTATAATATGAATCCGAAGCAGTTAGTGGATGTTGCGTGTACGGCTTTCCATCAGGAATCCTTAGATGATGATGGGGACGCAGATGATTCATCGACGGATGGTGATGATGGTGTGTCACCGAAGGAGGTGAGTGATCTTCAACATGTGTTTCGTGTTTGGGTCTTTGCTCTGTTATAGTAATAAAACGATGAATTTTTTTAGGTCGGGCATAATATTTATATTTTGTGCCATCAATTAGCTCAGCACAATAAAGAGTTAGCAGGGTTGTTGAAGGCAGATAGTACTATGGATCCAAAGACTCATAAAGCAATGCAATATTATGCAACTCATACCGCACAAATTGAAGTACGTATTTTCTTTTTTAATCATTATTGTCTTCAAATACTTAAACATCTGAAATTACGTTACATTATGTTTTCCAAAGATTGTCAGGCACGATAGAACTTTGGAGCAGATTGTGTTTCCGATACCCGAAATGTGTGAACTTATTACGCATGATACAAAAATTCGTGTCCTCAACACGGCTGAAAGGGATGACCAGGGATCAAAAGTATCAGACTTTTTTGAAAGAACCGAGGATATGTTTAATGAGATGAAGTGGCAAAAGAAACTTAGGGGTAAGAATATTATAAATACTTAATAAATACTTTTCAGTCTTTCAGCAGTTACATGTCATTATGGAGCAATATTTTATTCAATTGTGCTGTTTTAATTAACGTCATCGTAGCGTTCTTCTACCCTTTCACTGATGCTATACCACGTAAGAAATAAGACTTTCATTGTGTTCGTATTGTTAAATATTTATGCCAGTAATAGAATTATTTTTCTTTGCAGAACTTCATTCTACTTTCTCTCTTATTCTTTGGATATTTATTCTGTTATCGGCATCGTTTGTCTTATGTTTGGGCAAGGAATCAGGTATACGCTGGTTCGTTCTTGCAGTGATAGTAAGATTAATATATTCTATAGGTCCCCAATCAACATTGTCGTTGCTTGGTGTACTCACGGTAAATAGAATGCAATTGATTTACTCATTAATTACTTTGCTTTATAATGTACTTAATCATGCCTTATTCCAGGTCATCTTCAAAATTATACATCTCATTAGCATAATAGGCAATCAGGGTACTCTGACAAAACCTATTCAACAAATTATAACCAATTTCGAATTACATTATCACATAGTATATTTAATATTTTGTGTACTGGGAATCGGTATGCATCCTTTCTTCTTCTCCGTTCTTGTAAGTTTCGCATGTAAAACATGTAAAAATATTGCTTGTTGTGAAATATTATCAATAATCACGTTTGCGTTTTAGCTTTTCGATGTAGTGTATCGCGAGGAAACTTTGTTAAACGTTATAAGATCTGTTACGAGAAATGGAAGATCTATTATACTCACTGCTGTTCTCGCATTAATTTTGGTATATATGTTTTCGATCATCGGTTATATGTTCTTTAAGGACGACTTCTTGACTAAAGTCGATGAAGTTGAGGATGATGACATACGTGAGTTAACCAATTTATTTTTTATTGAATGTACTTTTAAATATTGTTGTATTTACAAAAATTTAATGTTTCATCTCTATTTTCAAGCGACGGCAACAGAAAATATTATGGGTAGTTGTCAGAAAGACAATGAGAGCTGTGATGTTAGTGAGACAATATCGAGATTATCAACAAATGGTAAAGAATTTTTTGTGTTGGATTTCATTTTACTTTTATTTTTTGTCAAATCATTGAAAAATATTTCTTTTTGTAGATGCTACGGAAGTATTACTATCCAAGGCACATTTAGTCAATGTTGGAGGAGAACTCAAGGAAAGGGCATGTGACTCTTTGATTATGTGTATCATAACAACTCTAAATCAAGGTTTAAGAAATGGTGGCGGAATTGGAGATATTTTAAGAGCACCGTCAAGCCTAGTTAGTTTTCAACTATTTTTCCTGCCTCTACATTCAACCATTATTCTAACAATTCATCTCTTTCTTCAGGAAACGTTGTATGTTGCTCGAGTGGTGTACGACCTGCTGTTCTTCTTCATCGTCATCATTATCGTTCTCAACCTGATTTTTGGTGTGATCATCGACACGTTCGCCGATCTCAGGTCCGAGAAGCAGCAGAAGGAGCTTATCTTGAAGAACACATGCTTCATCTGCGGCCTGAATCGCTCGGCCTTCGACAATAAGATTGTTTCTTTTGAGGAACACATTAAGCACGAGCACAACATGTGGCACTACTTGTACTTCATTGTCCTGGTGAGGGTGAAGGACCCGACCGAGTTCACCGGGCCTGAGTCTTACGTCTATATGATGGTCAAGGTAAAGGGTTCACGGAGCTGGGATGACGTTGACCCATGGGTCGGTTGGCTGGCGAGGCTTGTATCTCTAAGCTCTGCGTACTTTTACAGGATCGAAATCTCGAGTGGTTCCCGAGGTTGAGGGCAAAGTCACTGGCAGCGGATGAGGGCGAGGGCGAGCAGGTCGAGCTCAGGAGTTTGCAATCGCAGTTGGAGATGACACAATCGTTAGTCAAGTGCTTGTCCCAGCAACTTACGGAGCTTCGAGATCAGGCAAGCAACAAGTTATTTTCACTTAAGGAATAGTGACGTAAGTTGAGTGATTGAAGTTAAGTCGTTATGTCGTGACTTTTTTAGATGACGGAACAGAGGAAGCAGAAACAAAGGCTGGGACTTTTGAATTCGGCATCAGCATTCCTTCACAACGTATCCACATAAGCTGACCCCGCTTTTTTCCTTCTCTATGAAGAAAACAAAAATTAAATCTCAATTTGACGTTTCAATGAGCATTTAACAGACCAATGTTAGGTAATAAACGTGTACGAGCTAGCATCGTGCGGTTTCGTTCCTAGTAGAAGAGACCTCTCTTGTATATGAATGTAAAAGAAAAAAATTAGACGTATCTATCCTGATGAGGTGAAGAATAAGATTATATATCTTATATATTGAAAGTACACGCGATATCACTTGATGTAAAATAATAAAAGTCATTATGCAGGGATGGGCGATACGTACTACAGTTATATATTAGTAAGACAGAGTCCTGAATACGTTTTAGTTGTGGAATTTCTCGCTGTAAAACTTTGGGCTTTTTATTACTTTCTGGTAAAAAGTGATGGGGGTGTGAAAAAAGTTGGATAGACATAGTAGAAATATGAGAATGCAATAAGGATCGCGATTTCGTATAAAAAAGAACTTAAGCTTTTAATTTTTAACGTCCGCCGAGCATTTTTAAAGGTGCGCTCGTAAGTCAAAGGAATTTAGTACTTAGAAACAGCGAAAGTTGATTTATGTTCGAGGATAAAAAAATGAATGTTTCAAAAGTCAGTTTGAAATGTTTATTTCTACATATGTGTTTCTATCGAACTTTAAATGATGATAGAAGAAGTTGTTGAAAGCTACGAAAAGACCTCCGAGGAATAGTTAGCCTTGTTGTAATCTTTCGTAGCTTCAAGAATCTCAAAAGCGTCTCGTTGTAATAGATAAGAGATTTTATGAAAGTACACATATTAGATACTATAAATATTATATCAATTTTCGTCGATCGAAGATTTTAAAGTCTGTCAAAGTGAGTCTTCATTGTTACGTATGTAGAGTTTAAAGGATATGACAATCGTTTATACAATCATGTTTTTGTGCATAGCATCGAAAACTTGTTGAGGTTCGTTTTTATTAGACGTTAGACAGCCGATGGAATTAATACTGTAATCGACTTATATTGTTATCTTTTTTAGATCTTTTACATATATATATATATATACGATAACATAATTATTTTGATTGTTTGATCACGTGTTTAATTAAAGATGTTGAAAAGTGATAGTTGAATTTTAATACTAAAGACAAACTGGAAATTTACTTCTAAATAAATGATAGTAAAAGTTTTACAATCTGATATTTTAGATTTTGAGATTTGAATATATATTTTTATAGTTAAAGACGTTCTTTAGAAACATCATTGTTAATTGGAGACGTGATTGAAGCAATTAAGAAACTTTAAATGTTTTTAAAATCCATTGGTTCAACACTCGATTAAAATTTTAAAGGTCAGTTAACGCATTTCGTCTCTTCTTTGGCAATATTTATATGAAATGAAATGTGTTACAATGTAAATAATATTATGTATCGAGTCTTAAGCATATTTACAGATATTTACAAAAATATATTGTAGCTTTTTCGTATTCTTTATGATCAATGTCTCGATATTTGCCATTACAATTTACATTTTCTTCATGTAAATGACTGTACGATCGATTCAAGCTGTTTTCATCTATCAAAATCGAAGGCTACTTTTAAGTCTGTAACAATGTACCTTCATAGAATGATATTTAGGGTAATATTTAGATTTTTTTTTAAAAGTCGTTGAATAAAGAATGTTTGTTTTTACAAAATCTAAATTTTTGTTTGTTTCATTTATTATGAATCCCTATAGAACTAAAAAAGTAACGCATGAAGTTTAAATAAATAAACTATAAATAAGTAAAAATAAATAACTATATATTTTTGTTTTTCTCTTCATTATCAAAAAATAGGTACAAAATTATGTCTAAATTTATTTATCATTGTTCTCGAGATTCGTTACTTCAGTGTGTTCACTATCAATACTACTGTCCTGTCTATAATCTCCAGTCGTTTTATAAAACTTTACCAAAAGCGAAAAGACAATTATGCTGATAGCATTAAGAATAGCGTAGAATATGAAATCATATGTCTGAAAAAATTTTTAAATTCAATGTAGTATTGGCGAAATACATTTTTCCCACGATACTGACTCACTGATATCTATTATGTTGTCAATAAAAAGCGGTGAGTATCGGGGAGACATTAGACCATACGGCACTTACTTTCCGATTGAACATATGAGCCTCGGTAAATACGATGACGATGAAGCTACCTAAACCGTAGGTCAAATACCAGCAGGATATGGCAATGGTCTTCATACTGGCTGGCGCGGAAGCATAGACGAATTCCGCGCCTTTTACGTTGACAGCGACGTCGGCAATGCTCTGAAGCCCGTGTTGGGGCAACAGCCATAACATGCTCACTGTATTCGGTTGCGTCACCGTTAAAGTGCGCGCCGCGTAAGTCCGATTGATTCCACCCGAGACGTGGCCGACTACTGCGTAAACGCCACCCTGGTTAATCATTACGTCGGACTCGACCAGCAAATCGTCGATGTACAAGTTGTAAAGCCCAGGATTTACGATGTCCAGTTCAGAGGCTTGGAAGTTTTTGCTTATTGTGATGCTCTTGGACGTTCTACCATTTTTCATGAAATGCAATGTGGCTGTTGTTGACGAAAATGTTTTATCTATGCTAATGAGTGTCCGAATTAACGGATTACCTGTTTTTGACTTGTCCACGTTATCGGTGTATGATAAACTGTTTTCGGCGATAGCCCATGAAATCGCTTGATTTTCTTTAACTGTTATTTCTCCTAAATATTTTGTCATTATCAATGAAGTATTTTAAGTTTATTTATTAAGTTTTGAATTATTTTTAATTAATTATACCTGTATTAGGCATACGAAAAAGATTGCCATTACTGCATCCACTCAGATCTATTTTGTATTTTAGAGACACTTCTCCATTTGTCGGTATGCTAATATTTTCCCACATACTCAGTTTTTCTAAAGTAAACTTTTCATTTGCTACTATCATTGGTATATCACAATTACGGGTATTAAAAATTCTAAGTTGAGCAAATTCATGTATCGGTACTTTTGCATAGGTTGGCTGATATAAAATATATTAATTTATAATTAAGATAAACTCTTTCTGAAAAGAACAAGAACAATAAATATACATATGAGTATTTACCTCGAGATTTGTTTCCATAATGGCAGCCACAAAGAATGCCAGACTCGCAAAAAAGCCTCCTAAGGCCATGATTCTTAATCGAGTATTGAAAAAAGTTCTTTTTTCCAAGAATGGATATACAAAATTATGGAATATTGGGATGAGAATTATAAATCCTATCGCGTGAACAATCAGCATTTGGTCGGGTAGTAGTGTATAAAATCCAATGTCACCATTTGTCCGAGCTGCCTGGAAAGTCCAGCTCGAGCCTTGTTGGCTGTTAAGAGCGGTGTAAGTTGCAAATGGAAGGATAAGTGTGATTAATTGTAAAGTATTTTTAATATTTTTGATTGTTTCCTCATCGTGTTTACTGTTAGCATAATCAAGCCAATGATCGTGTTTCTCTTTGGACATAATTTTTTTATACGCAGCGTACTGTCAACAAAAGGAAGAAAATTATTCTTGAATCATGCAGTTATTTATTTGTTCATGTACTTGAGAATTTTGAAGATAATATTTGTTACTTACAAAAATGCATGTGAAAAAATTCTTTCCAACTTTACGGTGAGATTTTGTAATATTAAACTTTCTCATACCCATCATCAGAAATACTGAAAATATAAGTGAACTTTTATCATCTTGAACTTAATGTTTTTGCAGATGAACAAAATATAAAATACCAAAGGTCAAAATCAATGAAAAAATTTGAACAAGAAATGCCAATGGATAACATGTCATGCTATCAAAACAAGTTACTTCTTTTCTCAGTAATGGTGTAGTAATGCTTGCAATGAATTGTCCAGACAAAGCACCAAATATGCAGTTACTGAAATAGGATGCGAACTGAATTTGCTGTTGTGGTAGGACGAATTGGTCAGCTCCTAAAGAAGCGATGCTCGGTTTTAGTATGCCACTGTTTGCGGCTATAATAATTAGACATACAATGAAAAGTTCTCTAAAATAAAATTGTAGGAAATATAAGATTAAAAATGAAACAAGGAAATACTAGTTCAAAATAAAATAATAGAACTTGATTAAATATAGTAGTTCTTAAAAATAATTATTTTTCTTTTAGCTATACCTCATAGGAAGATGTAGCGTTGGTACAGCTGTTACAGTTAAGATTGTTGATCCCAACATGAGTAATAGTAGCGCATACATAGTCGTTTTAAATTTTCCAAGGCTTGAATCAGCCAAAAAGCCACCAATAACCGTGAAAAGATACGTTAGTACATTTTGCAAATGAAATAAAGTTGTTGACATGGATTCACCGTAAGAAAGGACATCCACAGAAAATAAAGTTAATGAATCTAAAAATTATTAATAGTAGATGAATAATACAAGCTTGCTTGTTATTAGATTATTAGTATTGTTTAATGATAGCGAAAACTTACAAGAAAAAGTGGCATAAGCAAACCGATTGAAAAATTCCATAAAATATGCATAAACCGCTGTTATTGGATAACCCATTTTCTATAAATTAAAAGATTTAATAATGCACGTGTAATTACTGATTGTGATTGTAAAAAACTTTTTATTTTGATTTCTATTATTCTTAGATTGCGTACCTGATGTGATGCGGCTTTTTCCATGATTAGCAAGATAACACAATCTTCCAATGAAAGTAAAGAATATTTTTGAAAATAACACTACCCCCAACTTTTTGCGAACTTTTATTTCACCTTAAGGTATTGCTTATCTTGGGGAAATAACTGAAATTTTTCGGACATTATGACTCCGGTGTAGATGCGATAATGAACATACTAAGAGAACAGCGACCAATTACTTTCGCCATTATCTAATAGCTTGCACAGATGTATATCTCCCGGATAGATTAAAACTCCTCAGTTGATATAAATCTGATACGTAAAATAAAATGAGATAAAAATGCCATTACACATAAAAATTAAAATATTGCAAGTAAAAAGCTTGTTTACTTAAAGGACCTAGACTTTTTAACAATTAAAAAAATATTTTTTTAGTGCAAAAAAAAATTTTTACTATACTATAAATTTTTAGAAGTTAAGAAGTTGAGAAAAGATTTTTATTAGTAATAGTAGTTTACAAAATTTATAATTAGGTACAGGTTGCTCCACATCATCGAATATACCAAAAAGTCGAATATCTAGTACATAAAATAAAAGTGTAAAGCAATATAAATATCGCAGGTGTTATTGCAGTTTAAATAAATATTCCAAAGAATCAGTCAGTCTTTATATATTATCACTAATAAAATAGTTAATGTAAAAATGGCCTATCATCAGTCAAGTCGGGAGGAGATAAAATACATGATTAAAATTAAAACAAAAATATCTACACATAGTAGATCGATGACACTCATTCGTGCTGCCATTCATAAAATAAATAACAAACCGTTTTATGGGACATAACATAATAAGTATAACAATCGTATTATAGATACTTCCTTGTACGAAGTCCTATAACTAGACAAGGTTTTTATAAATATCGTTGATTACTTTTGGTTCGCGTTCATAGCTAGTTGCACCGCGTATCTGCCCTTTTTCGAATAAGGGATTTTTTCGAAAACTCTTTTTCTTCAAAAAATTTTGCAATTATATTATTTATACACATTAGGATCAGTGTTTGGTTTATATTTGTAGCAAAAAAATAGTTTTAAAAGAAGTAAGGAACTAGAGATGCCTTCATATCGAAAAAGAAAAAAAAAACTCATGATAGATTTTCGCCGCACGACAAATAATAATAAAAAAAATTTATTTTGCCTGCGTAGTTTCGGAAACGTGAATTCATCCTGGTATCTTGTTTCTTCATACGTTAATTGGTTTTTTTGGCATCGTTTTGTATTTACAATTCATTTTATTTACTTTCTTTATTGTTATGATATAGTATATATTTACGGGAATATTTATTAGATTCGATCTTATAAATTAGACTTTAGTATCCACATTGACAAATTTGAAACTAAATATAAATTTGTCAAAGTCTATCCGATATCTTATTTAATCGAATGATTGATCGAGTGTTGAGTGGATGATTACAAACAATAGAAATCCGTTAATTTTAAGATGAATATAGATTGGGTTCGTTTGAATGCAATAAAATATTTTGAGATTAAGGAAAACCTTTATCAGGTAGACCACTTGTCATTACAAGATTGATTTTATTTATCATAACTAATACCCTGTATGATACGAACTAAATGAATTTTTCATTTCATATAATTCTATTCTATTATAGTACAGTTAAATTAAATTTAGTATTAATTTTTCTAGCTATCACGGTTCTTTTGTTATTACCAAAACAGTGAAAGCTGAAAAATGAAAAAAATGAATTTTGTGTATTATTGTTCGTTATCTTACATTGGTAGTATAATAATTCCGCGAGTTTAGTTATTTTCTGTGGACTTGTACATGCTACTTATTGCTAAAGGGTTCTGCCGGGAAATCCTTATGTTTTTATTCTCTCATATGTACATGTCCCAAATAAAAGAATATTTCATAAAGAAAAAAAAACGAGGAATGGATAAGAGTTAAAATGATACTTATGGGGATTAGAATAAGTAGAATAGTTTTTAGTGCTTCATCTCATTTTATTTATTCCTTTTTTTCATTATATGAAACAATTGACTATTTATTGTGACTTAGATATACACGTCTATTACGTACATATAACATATAGTTGCTTTCGGAGGATCAGACCGTGTCTTGTGAAAGATTGAAGATGCGTATACAATTACATATTTTAGCTGGTAATTTCGTCGTAAACCAAAATTCGCATACATCGACGATGATGATAGTACATTAGAAGAACACATCGAAATAGAAAAATAACAATTGAAAAATACTTTCGATAATATGAAAGTTCATATATTTTATTACTTATTAACACTTACAGAATCTAGTTTAAAATAACAATCAAGTGTAATAAAAACGATATAAGTAAAATCAATCGAAGGCAGAAATGGAATGTATTTCTTTATTCACCATCATCGTTTTAAAATAAACATACAGAAGCGCTAAAATAAAATAGTCTCTTCGATTACGATAATACTTGACAGTCAAAGTATATCGAAACGCGTTCCGTTTTCGTTTTCCTTTTTCCCTCCATTACGATAAAACGGAAGATACTTAATAATTTTTTTTTCACGCCGAACGAGTGTAACGAAAGAACGGCTACATGTGCAGAATTTGCCCGTGCAGATGCGGGTACTTTGTTAATACACTTTTGTCTCGGTTTATTTATCTGGACACTTTCATCATTGTTTAGACGAGGTCTACGAGTCGGGCATTTGTCGTTTTTCGAACGTAAAGTTTTTTTCTGTCTTTTTTTTATCCTGTTTTTTCTCTCACGTTTGTTAATTTATTTTTTTGCGCCGGACCCGTGCATTGTCCTAAAGGGAAATGGATTTCGTTACGCTTACTTATAATAAATGATTAACAGAAGAGAAACTCTCTTATCTTGACAATCAGTCTGACTCAAGTTGCTTCTGTTGTCGAAACTTCGTCCGAATCCTTACTTCAAATTATTTTATAAACCTATACAATATGAAAGATGAGCATCAAAGGTCAGGTGAACTTATCTGTAATACATTTTTTCACAGATTGGTCGCAAAGTTCACTTTTGAACACGCAAGCGTACCAAAAATCGTCTTTTGCACATATCTAATGGAAAAATATTGTTTCGTTCTCTTCACAATGAACTTCACCGTCAGAGAGATAATCTTCTTCGCGCACTAGTTGTGTAATGTACTACTATTTGAAGAAGCAAAAGAGATATCGTGAAATTAATAACATCATCAATATAGTCTGTTTTGTTTCTTATAAATAATGTGCAAAATTTCATAAAAAATGAACTTTTATGTTTTTTTTTTCTTCAAATTTTACCTCATTTTCAAGTGCACTCTGAATAATATTTTCTTAATCAAAAGAAGAATATAATTTAAGATTTATAAATTTGAAATATTTTTTAAATTTACACCTATTAAAATTACATGAAATCCTTAGAAAGTCATTATCAAACTAATTCTAATCCAACTATTAAATTAGTAAATTAAAAAACATATCGATCAAACACATGTGCACACACCCATTCATCGTCGCAGCTCGATCGCTCCTTAAACGAGAAAATTAATTCCCTGTCGCACTCGGTTTCCATAATATTCTTCCCCTCTCCTGCCTCTATCATAACACAAATGATCGATTATTCCGCGGGCGCAGTGTCGCTCGCGCGGGCGCGTGTCGCGTGCATGCGTGATCAAATGATTGATCTGTCATCGTATATGCGCGCGTGCCAATCTATAATAACGGTTGCGGAAATATATTACCAGTGCGCAAGTTGTAATTTTCGTTGTTAGAAGGAACGACAGAAGTTCAACAATATGCTCTTTCGTTCACATGGCAAAAACAGATTTTTAATTTTTTTGGGGTGAAGTGATGAGAATTGATGAAGAAAACAGTTTTTTTATTCAGGTGCGGACGAAGTTGAGGCCTTGGTTTAGTCTCTGATTAATGGAGACGTTTCACTTAAATATAAATCATCCTAAAGTACGCACTTAACAGCTTTTCTCGCGTCAAAATGACTTTGGACGAATAGTGATAAAATCGAGGGAGCAGCGAATTTTCTTTTATAAAAAGTGAAAGACACATTGTTTACGTGTATCGGAAAGAAAGATATGAGGGCTGAACGTAAAAAGTAATCTTTTTTCTGATTATTTTTCAATATTTCATTAGTTCATGAACGTACACCGAAGAGTAATTACTTAACAATAATTGTATTTACACTTTTTACAACAAAATCAAAACGTATCGAAATAGATAAATTAACAATATAATAGTGTTGTTCGTACGTTTCACTTTTCATAAAACTTTATCAGACGCTCTTATCCTCATTATCGGTTGATAGTGCAACTACCGCGTCTACGCGGTCTCAATTCTCTGTATATGAAATATTCGGTACTTTTTGTTCATTGAAAACATTGCGAAAGGATCCATCTTTTATATATATATATATATATACGTATAGCTACACTTGCAGCTTAAGCAAACAATTTCAAATTATTGCAAAGCTCCGATTCTTTTCTTTGGCGCAGTACAAATTAATCGATCGGCTATGTACAGTGAAAATCAAATGTGCGGATGATTATGTGTGTTTGTGTTCCAAAATGAATAATGTGAGCATGTATGTATGTGTAACCTACGCGTGGAAGAAATTTTCTGCTTAAGCTACTCGTCGACTATGCACGTCTTACTCGATCGTTGGCGTATTAGATTCGTTCTTTTTTTTTTATATTTATCTTGCAATTTTTTACTTAATTTTATTATGTTACTTATCAGTTAGGTACATATATTTAGTGTGTTTAATATCTAATGTCTCTTAATAATAATCAATAAGTTTATATTTGCAATTGGTCGTCCCGAATAGCTTCAATATGGATTTCAAAACGATCATCAAACAACAGTTAATAAACGTTTTCTTATCATTCATTTCTTCGATTAAAATTATCAATATATATATATTTCAACTGCAAAATTCAAAAATTTCTTATATTGTTCTCGTTATAAACTTTACTTACGATGTGTGAAAATAATTTTGATCGCGGCGCTGAGAAGAAATTTTCGTCTTTCAAAACTATATTGAGTAAAATAATTACTGTATACGTATACATTAGGCAATGTTCTCGTTAATATCATATATTACACAATGTCTTATAAAAGTTTAAAACTTTTTCGCGTCGTTCTCTGGGTCGGAGGCGAAAATTTCTCCTTAACGTGCCGAAGGAAGCAAAACAATCATCGCGAGCGCAACAATTCCGGACGACAATCGCATGAGTTAACAATAAAGTCGAGGGCTGCCTTGGGCAGGCGAAGCTCGTTCATTAAAATACACTTTCTCACTCTTTCTCTCGCTTTCTCTCTCTCTCTCTCTTTCTTATTTTCGTTTTCTTTCTCATCCTCTCGCTTATAAACACTTATCGTTACACTCTCGACGCGCTCCGTCGTCGTTTCGTCGAATTTTTTTTCGCGCATTTAGCGTTTTACTTTACAACAATAATTCCGTGCTGCCTTAGTTCCTAGTTCATTGTATTCTGTACAAATGCTACTAGCCTACCGCTTTTTTTCTTTGTACATGTACATATACCGCTATGTTAAAAGTTCGAACGACTCGTGCCGTGGAAGTGTGTGAGACGCCGCTTATTATGTACAGAAGACGCCTCGCCTAGTGGGGGAAAAAATTGTTTTACAATTTTGTATAATACGGTTTTTATCGCAATTTCGAGGCATGCCGAGGCGCATGATCAGAAAAATGTTGTACGTCAACTTTTTTTTTTATCAATAAAGCACTGTGATTGAAAAGAGTCTATTTTCCTGTTTTTAATTACTGAAATAAAACAATTTTGTTGCAAATATTAGATTCGCAGGATAATCGATAACTGCTCGTGTTTCCAGTTCAATTCGAACTGAAATTGAAATTCAATGAAGTTACAATCGAATCGATGCTTTTCTTCGTTCTCCCCTTCGCTTATAAAAAATTACAAAACAATTCCTTTTTACAATACCGCGTTATTTATATATTTATATATACCTTTACACCTCGACTCGTTGAAGTTCCGTGCAAAGTTCTTTCAAGAAACAGTTTCCCGGTACTTCCCTGTCGCTTTTGTCCGCGGGTCTTGTAAACAAAATGTTTCGAAACTTCGCCGGCGAAGCGCGCCTTTCTACGGATTTTCTCATTTTTTAGCAGTTTGTAAAGCTTCCTCAGCTGCGTTGAAAGTTAATCTGGATGATTCTTTCATTCGAGAATCAGAAGTTTGAATTGAAAAAGAACGTGCATTCTTCTCTAAAATAAACATTTAACTGTCTC
>JAPYZO010003102.1:0-13946 GCA_030522905.1 Torymus flavipes
TATATATATATACGCGAAGCGCGGGCGTGCGTTCTCGGGCCTGACCTTGAACGAGGTGATAAGAGGGAAAGACAGATAGACGCCACGCTGGCTCGGCGAGAGAGAGAGAAAGAGAGACGGAAAGGTCGAGAACCCTCGGAGAGAGACCGGAAGGGCCGAACGCGCGCGAGAGAGAGAAAAGGAGAGACAGAGAGAGAGAGAGAGAAAGAGCGTCCGAGGCTGAGGCGAAGTTTCCGTTTCTGGGGTCGATGCCGCCTCCGTGGCAACTCTCTCGCCAGGGGTAGGTGCGCGGAGCGGGGGCGAGAGAGAGAGAGAGTTTCGGAACGCGCGATGTCCGGCCTGGTCCAGCACAGCAGCCGTGTGCGGCTTGCTCGCTCGCGGAGAGAGATGCGAAGTATTGATCTAGCCGGTCTTCTTCGCCGGTCTCTCTCTCTCTCTTCGCCCCGCGCACGCCTCCCCCGCCTCGCCTTATTCCCTCCGTCTCGGCGCGCGCGCGTGCTGTACGCGCGCGTACAGCAGGGGTCGGCTAAGAGACTCGAGGAAAGGGGACGAGAGAGAGAACGCCCGGCGTCCAGAGTCCAGCGCGCGATGCTGCCCCTCGCTCTCGTTCGCTCTCCCTCTCTCTCTGAGAAAGTCTCGCGGTGCTCAACTTCCCTGGGGGTTGAAAGGAAACGTCGGCAGCGAATGGGGGATGAATAAATTATGGCTGACGCACCCCCTCCACCTCGCGAAAGTTTTTATGGCTGATTTATTAATTTTAATCTCTTTATTAGTTTCGGGAATTGTCATTGAAACATTCATAATAGGCTCGGGCGACGTATTAATCTGCGCGGCTGTTATTTAGAATTTTCCGCTTTAAGGATGATGTATATTATACACATTTTCGAGATTTATTCCCGAAGAATTTCCAAGGTTAACGAAGCACGACGGCTCTCGTGAATATTTAATTTTTAATTACACTAACGCCATGAATCGATAATGTCAATACTTTATCAATCATTTCGCGTTCTTGTATATATCGCTTGCTAATATAAATTTCAGACGAACAAACGCGCATTCCTGTATCAGTTTTTTCTTTATTTACATCGGCATTCATACTTTATGGCCGCACACACACACGCGCAAAAGTAAAAGCCTAAAAGTTTCATACTAAAATTCAAGCGGATATATCTCGCGAGCGATGACCGTCTAAAACGTAACAAGACAGCGCGCCCTTTTCTTCGCACGCATAAAAAATTTGGACAAAAGTTTCGCCAAAGGGCTCGCTCTCCTCTCCTTTCTCTCATCTCGCGATTAAATCTCCAAACAATGGATTTCTCGCGGGCGCGCGCGGCTCAAAAGGAAGTCGATTTCACGCACCGAGAGGTGAGGATGACCTTGCTCGATCCCGAATCCGAGAGATTAAGATCGGGGGCGGCAGGGGATTAGAAAAGAGAGCGTCTTTATCGCGTCCTTATGACGGTATCTCACTCTCGCGCAGGGCCCAGCGCGAAGTCACCGTCCGCTACAGGGGGCGGGCATGCGCGCATGTGTCACGGCCAGAGAAGAAAAATGAAGAAAAGTCAAGAACCTACCCCACGGGCCATCAGTCATCGTTTCGCGCGCGCGCGCGCGCCTCCTTGCTATTCCGCGCCGTGGTGGTGCCGTAATGAATCGGCCAACGTCCCAAGGCCACGAGGTCTCCGACACCGTGTATATGGTTTTGTCTCTCTCTCGCTCGCTTTCGCGCTCCCTTCTGTCCGAAATGCCTTCTTTAATTATACTCACTTGTTAAGCCCTTTTAAAGACAGGTACCGGTTGTAGGCCGCTCATTATTGGAAAATCATTTACCACCGTGATTTATTACCCTCGTCAATCTCGGCAAGCGATTTTTTTTAATATTGAATTTTTTTTTTATTTTTTATGAGTTATTGCGGTTTTTTGAATTTCCCGTCTACGAGACAGATGGATTCGAGTGAAGTTACATTACTTCATGTCTAGATAAACTTTTAGTTAGATAATTTTCAGGTTATGGAAACTTGTAGAGAAATTTGCATAATCGAATGGAGGGAATAATAATTTTCAATATCTCTCTCCCATAAACGATAAATGTGAATGTAACGTATAAATGACAAAATTATTAAAAACGTTTTTTCTCATACAACCTAATATATTTTTATGCTACTTTAGTATTCAGAATGTACATTTTTTATTTATTAATTGTACCATGTTCAGTATGAATACAAATTATTATAATGTAATATAATATGTTTTCGGTTAACTACAGGTACATGTTACGCAAAATGATTTTGATGAACCCTCCGGATACATCACACTAATGGAAAAAGGTCGACGACCTTCTTCAGGCCATGGTTACGTAAGGGATGGACTATACGTTTGTTAAACACAAATAAAATAGAAGTAGAATGATTTATCTTTCATATTAATTATAATATGTGTTATTTACTTATTATAATGCAATGATTAATTACAGATTTAATATAATGAACTTATATACACCCATTAAATATTTTATCTTCATTCACATACTATTATTAGTTCTGTTTTTCATTAAGTCTATACAGGTTCATACAGGTGTTAGCAGAGGTGTTAGTCAATTTTTGCGGATTTGCCAGCCCCGAAATTTATTATTTTTTTTTCTATATTGCAATAAGGGAATAATCCAATTCGATGTAGGTGGATAAAGTAGGTATTTTCCTGCGCGGTGTAACTCTGTCCAAAGGAAGAGTACAAAGATCATTCATACGAACACTTGTACAGTATATCACTTTGTCACTCACTGTGCGAAATACATGTTAGTAGTATATAGGAGAACGCACATTCATGCACACACACACACACACACACACACACACACACACAGAGCAGACACGAAAAAAGTTTCTTATAAATTCTAGTTAGTTGTTAATAGTAAAAAAATATTTTGAAAATTTTTTTATCGGAAAAATTTTATTCATTACTTTTTAGTTTACTCTCTGAGGAAGAAGGAAGTTATTCTGACGTGGAGTTTGAAATTGATTCTACAAAGCCTTTTCAATTTTATCTTCTAGTCATACCAGGTTAAACCAAACAAATTCTGAATTAAAGCAAGGCAAAAAACTATAAACACGTAAATCAGGTTTTCAGATATTGTAAGAATTAATTAAAAAAATATAAGAATATAATGATCGATTTTACTTTGGTAAAGAAGTTTGGTTATAATCAATATAAAAGTTTATCACGAAATTTTGAAAAAAAAAAAATGTTTTATGAACATACTAATTGAAAAACTGAGATTTTTCTTTACGAAAATGCATATTATACGTAAGTCAATAAATACTTACCTTTGAAGACAAACTTGTCTGTTGATTATTGAAGATACTGAAAACAAAACAAAACTTATCTATTCTTAATATGTATAAAGTCTAATAATTTTTTATATACTCTTTTTCTATGATACATAATGTTTTAATGATGAAAATAATCCGATGAGAATACATAATATAGGTATTACAATAATAATAAGGCCAAATAACTGTATTCTTATCGTCTCTTTTATAGTCCAAATAAAGTCCTCTGACATATACAATAAATATTCGAATGGCCATATAAGAACATTCAGAATTATGGCCGAAAGTATATGATCATCTTAAGGGACAGCTCACATGTCGCGATCAACTGGATAAGTGCCAGAATAAGTTGGGATTATCAGTTATCGAAAGACCTTGATGCTACGAAGTAGGACTTCATAGTATATAATGCAGGGATTATCATTAAAAATAAAATTTATAATTCATCATATCTAAGTTTTTTGAGTTATGTGATTTTGAAATTTATAGACTTATAAGTAAAATAAAATTATTACTAACTAAGCTACCCAACATGAAATATACGTACAAGAAAACATATCAATCCATAAACAAAATGAAAAGGATGTCCACAGTAGTTACAGCTTTCTCTTATCTGATAATTTAAATTTTAATAATTTAATAAAGGTTTTACAGTAGAAACGGGCAGGTATTGTAAGACATATAGTTTAGACTGTAGTTCTGTAAATCTTAATTTTCACTTTAATTTTTTTTTGGGGGTTTCCCTAATAAATATTTTCTTTTCTAATATTCGTTATACTGTAATTATAAATACATGCACCTTTTTATATTTTAAATTGAAATAAAAAATGCATATATACACAGATTAAAACACTTTTAATTTATCATAGCAAAGCTCATGATTCTTGAAATGAATTAAATATTACCTACCAGATTTCACTTTTAAAAAATATTAATCAAGGTAATTGGATTAAATTCGTTCTTCTGCCATTTTAAAAGTTAAATGAAATACTTGATGAAAGTAAAATAAGAAGCCAAGGGTACTTAATATAAAGTTATAAAAGTGTAGAAAAGTTATTTTAGATGTTCCCTTTATATCAGGATATCTTTTAATTACCTCATAAATTATCGCGAAGCGTTTGATTTCTGCTCTTAAAATAGTATTATAATATAATTAAAGTACTAATTACCTCATTATAATTACGGTTTATGGAAGATGCATTTTTCATTTATCTTACATACTCTATACTTTTGCGAAAAACGCAAACAATGTATGTTGCAACACACTTTTAGAAATATAAATTTTTAACCTACAGTTAAAAATTCGATTTCGTAGTTTTATGAAGGAATCTTTATACATAAATATAGATCAGCTTCGACAAAAAAATTTTAAAACGAAAATTGATTCTGACTACCTTTTCAACACCAGAGCCCCATATTTTACACAGACGGCAATAGAACGATTGTTCTTACAGAAGACATAAAATATTCGACTTTTCGAGGAGCAAACTGACAATTAAAAAACCTCTCTCTCTCTCTCTCAGAAACAACATCGCTCTAAATAAAAATGATCGGAAATAAAGAGATCGAAGGGCAATAAATAGTCGAGATTTACGATTTCGCAGAAGCCCGAGAGTGTCGGCTCTCGCTGCTGTGGGAAAAGGGTTCAGTCTCGGCAATGTAAAAGGAGCGAAAGGAGAAGATAGAGAGAAGCGGAGTAGAAGGAGCGGAGAATCAGGCGCGCGCAAGGACCTTTAGCAGCTACATCGGCACTACAAGCCGCGATGCAGTCGCGACTTCTTCTTCTTCTCCTCAATCTCTCTCTCTCTCTTTCTCTCCTTGAGACTTGCTGCAGAGGTCTTAAAGCGGATGTGTGTGGATTAAGATAATAGTCTCGAGAGAAGGAGAGACCGCGCGCGCGAGCGCGCAAGTATATCCGAGAGACAGAGTTCCCTGCGCGCGACGGGAAGAAGAGTCCCGGGGTGTAGAGCGAGACAGCGAGCGAGAAGCAAAGGCAAAAACGAGAGAGAACGATATTATATGTGGGTCAAAGTCGCGCCGGCACTGGGGCGCCGCGCTGCCTGGCTCCTTTCCGCTTTCTGATCTCGGCCTGCGCCGCAGCCGGGGTGGCGCTCTCGCTCTCTTCTTACGTATATACCAGCTATATAGAGAGAGAGAGGCATCCAAGGGTTGCTCACCCCAATCTTTTCGCTCGATCCGCGCGGCGGCGGCGACGGCTATGACCCCGTAATCGCTCGGGTTATGCGTTTTGTTCGCGAGCTTTCTTTATCGCTTCCGCCTCTGCCTTCTATTATCCGCGAGTTAGCGCCTCTATACTCGCTCGGGTGGAGCCCGCACTTCTGTTCGGAGAAACATTAATCTTGTAATAAAAGGTCTATGTGACGATGGGTGATGAACGATGCCGTGCCGGATATCAACAGATGTCTATGGTAGTCTCCCGAAATTTGGTTTTTGGCTGCGAATGTGTTACGGTAGTTGACAATTTTTAGTGTTTATCTGCACGAGTGCACGGTTTCTCGATATTTGTTTTCTATAAATAAGTACGACGATAAATTTTGTATTGAAGGCTATATACAGTATTGTTGGATTTTTATTCGCGCCGTTATTCGTTTAGTATCGCGTTTGCGGGAATAAAGTCTCATTCATATTGTTTATTTATTTCTAAATTTATACGAGGTTAAAATACGTATAGAGAAAGCAAGCAGACCTATATAGTCGCGTGCGTGGCCCGTGTGAAACCGCTAGTTTGGTGAAATATAAGCTTTGCTCCAATTTCAAGCTTGTTTCGTAACCGCCTGCCTGAAACGCGCGCCGCGGTGATTTCTGAGAGCAGTAAATATTGCAAAAATGACTCTTCGAGATCCGCGTATTATAATTCCATGTTTATAGTTTTTATATATTTTTCAAGAAACATATATTCGTATAACGACGATGCTGACATCTCGGCGGGAAATTTATGTCCCGAAAAGACATAAAAATATATATATTTCAATATTTAATTGCTCGTCGTATTGCGCAATTACGCGCGCGCGGCGCTCATTAAACTGTGGCATTCCGGCGGCGAATTACAATATTTTCAAATTCTATATAAAAACACTATCATTAGGAAAGCCAGTATCGTATATACGGCAACCGTAAATCACAAATCTCGTAGGTCTGTTTCTCTCTCTCGATCTCTTTCTCTCCATACAGTGTATCTCTAATAGACAGTTTATCGAATATATCCTCTCGCTCGTTTCTAATTTACTCTTCGCACATTTTACGATCGTATTAATCGCGCCATAAAAGCGCGCATTAAAAACACTTTGATACAGAAAAGTATTATATGAACCCTTCGCCCGTTCGCGCTCACTTTACGACTTATAATACGCTAATCATTTCTCTCCTTTCCTCTCTCTTTGGCTTCCTCAAAGGCTACCGATACCCAATACATACGGTGAGCGGGCGGGCGGGCGGCGAATTCCCCATAATAATGTACAAACTCATCGATATCTCTCCGCGCGGCGAGCTCTAAATCAAGTCGCGTAACGGGGCCGGCCACGCGCGCGATTTTGTTTCGGCGAAAAAATACGCACGCACGTGCGGCTGGAGGCGGGGTGGTCTGAAACACACACATGTGTGTGTAACTGTGTAGCGAGGCAGACGGGAACGAGACAATCGTCAAAGCGCCGAATCTTTATGAAATCGACTAATTAATCTGGCATTTCGAAAGTCGCCCCGACGCGCGGGCTTGCGCAAGGCCTATACTATTTTCGGCGTCGGCGAAACTCTCGTGTGTATAATATGTATATAGACACGCGCACGAGCGCGTGAGCGTGAACGCGAGAAGAGCCGCCGACGACGTGTGGTGAGAGAGAGAGAAAAAAACATCACGAGGAGAGCGAGCGTTTTTTCGCCGGAATCGTGTGCTGCCGACGCCGCCGCCGACGCCGCTGCTCGCGAGCGCGACAAAAGGCATAAATTAAAATTAGCATAATTCTTGACAACAAAGTGAGCCGCTGCAGCGTGAGAACATTGATGACGGTTATCTTTTTTCTCCCGATGGATTCGGATTAGCTAATTAGGATAGAGTTTCGCCCGCGCGCGCGCGTGTTTGGTCGCATTTTAAAGAGCGAGACGATTTTTATAATAAACTCGACGACGGGCCGTTTAGTTTGTTGCCGCGGCTTTTTACAACTTATTTATATACGTTGATTCTGCTTTGCATATTTGGTTTGAATAGTATTATAGGTTTGTCGGCTTTTTAAACTTGTAGTTCAAGTTAGTTTTGATGATTGAATTACTGTTATACTTATAGTTCCCCATTGTCACCTAACAAATTGTTAATAAAATTGTTGTCTTTAATAATTGTAAGTAGAGAAAATAAGTGTTTGCATTGTTGGTTGCGGAAAAAAAATGATAAAGTTTCTTCTAGTCTATGAGCATTCTAACGTAATTTAGTTTATTATATACTATGCCCTGATCATCAGGATCTCACATAAAAAGATCGAAGTCGGCTACATGAATAATTGTTTTGTTTAACATTTATGTTAAACTCTTCTTACTAGAGTATCTAAAAATATTTATTAATATATAAGTTTAAGAAAAATATCAAGTATGTTTATAGGCAAGCTGTATACCGAAAACATAATTATATATACAATCAGATTGTGATACAAACAGGAGTACTTAAGCACTTTGCTGAAACCACATCTAAGTGACAAAGATGAAATTATACAATAGTATAATTTTAGAATTTATTAAAAATTATATACCGTATAAAACCATGCATCTCGAGCTATTAAAATAAAAATTATCCTTACTGCAGTTACTGTATAGTTCTCGCTGTTATTGCAGTAATGAATACTGCTGTCTTGCAATAAAAGATTGAACTGCTGTTTCTGCTGTTGTTGCTATATTTGTTGTTGTCGTTGGCTCTAAAACTATCGTTGCTTTTCTTGCAATACCTCGCAACTGGACTTGCTTTATACTCCATAATTTATTACAGACTACTATAACTTATCACGTTTAATACAGTTTATTGCGATATATTATTTTTATAAAATTTACGTTGATTGCTACTTTGTAATTTTCAGAATCCTGCAATAACAATTATTTACTTATGATTATCTATGTACTCACAGATAGTAATTTTTTAGATTCTTTACTAAAAGCAAATTAACATTCATTCTTTATTACAAAAACTATAACAAAAATGTTACCAGAGAAATTTTGTGAAATAACGTTTGATTCAAATGTATTACTGCTACATTATGTACACTATTACAAACATTTTTCATCATAGGAGCAAAAATAATTTCTGATCAAAGGTCGATAAAGCAGAAATTTAATGAGATACGAGAAAATTCTACTTTATATTCTGTATTGAAATCATACGATTACTATTTCATATGAATAATTCTTAGTTCATTCATTATACATTTTAAAATTATATCCCCTCGTACGGACAAACGCAAATATAGTTTCTGATATCTCGTTTCCTCATTTGTGTCAGGAGGTAGCAGTTCACACGAACTACGAATGAGGGCGCCATCGGCTGAAGCTACGAATCTCTAGCAAGTACAACTCTGCGCACCATATTCAGATATATACTTGTATGAATTGTATATATAAATATTCTTAAATTTAAATAAATATTTATGAGAACGTATTTCTTGTTTCATATTTAAAGTTGCTATATAAATAACAATGTAATATAAAATTGCATATGTAATTTTTATAATTTTTTAAATAAAAATTTCTTTTAAAATATTTATTAATTAATGGGCGTTGTATATTACTATACTGGACACGAACAATCTGTGCAGGCATTTCCAGCTTTATCGATAGCAATTTTCCACAAAGACATATATAAAATTCACCAATTCGTCGAAAAGTCTTTAAAAAAACAGAAGAACCGAACAACAGCGGCATCCCAAACTTTCATTACGCGATTACGTACCGAGATTTTCTCCGGATCGCAGCTCAAAGTCCTAGTAGCTCGTGCAATAATAAACACAGAGGGAGGGAGCAAAAAAGTAATCGTTAAGAAGAGCGAACGAGGAGCGGAGTGAAAAACAAAGATTCCTCGAGATATTCTTCAGCGCGTTAAGTTTGCGCAAAGTTGCCTCGTTCCTCACCTAATTCGCCTAACAAGCTAGAACGCGAGATATAGGCGCTATATAGCGCGCTGCTGTGATGCGCTCCTTGAGACTACACGGCGCGCGGAAAGTGCGCGCGCGCGCGCGAAACGATTACGCGATGTATATGTATATAGAAGGTGGCCGCGAGCCATCGGGGCGATCTTCTGGCCTTCCTCTCTCGTAAAATTATCCGCAATAAAATTGTGATTTACAGGCGCGTTCTCGGAAATGCCGAAGCTTCGTGTGTCGGTGCGCGCTGATGGAGCGTTTCGTATGAAGAGCGAAGCGGAGGAGAACAAGAGAGAATAAAAAGGAAGCGAAGTGTCCGCTAGTTCGCGAACAAAAGAATGGATTCCGCCGTCACATTCTTCGCGAAAAGTAAATAGTTGGTGTTTTCTGTAATTACACCGGTGCTTTTACACCGATGTTGGCTCAATTTCAACCTCATATAAGTATAGTATTATAAAATTGATTTTTGTACGAAAAACTGAACAATATAAAGTTAGCTCCAGTTTTAAACAAATTGTTCTTATAATCTCGATTCTTCTCTTATAAAAATTCGAGATTTGTAGAGAAAATTAGTAAATTAAGTAAATATTAATAAAATAATACCAGCAATTAATAAAATAATACCCAGTAGAATATTCCAACTATAAAGTATTTGGGATATTTACTTATTCATTTTCAATATGAAAGTATATAATTCGTATTTACAAATCATTTATGCTGCAATTTCTTTTTGTATTTAACCCCAGCTGTACTTTAAACGTACATTTTATATGATGGTCACTATCATTTGCAATTTGCAGTCGAATCAAAACAGACTTAAGAAGCTTATTGTTTATTATGATGAATTTTTATATTTTGAGGACTCATGGGTATTTTTAAAATTTTTCTTACAATTATTCATTTAACTTCTCGATTTTATTTATTTATATATAAATAACTGTTTTTATAGCAATACTAAGCATTTTCGTCTTGACATCAATTACCAAAAGTCATAAAATTTAAAATAAAAGAAAAATCTCGCACCATACCAAACGCGGAAAGCCTCTGCTATGCTAATAACTATTTTCATAAGATGAATGAAAAGACGTGTACAGGAACTGAAGTCAAAGATAAAGTGAAAGAGTAAAAGAGGGAAAAAGGGGAGAAGGAACAAAAAAGAAAATAAAAAATGAATTTCCTAAGAGACGCGAAAAAAGTGGAACGCGCGACACCCGCGAGTCGTAAAAAGAAACTAAAACTGGGGTCGAAGTTGTACCACCATGACTTTTTCGTGCGGGGTACGCAATTTCCTTTTTGCGCCCATCTCGAACTCCCACAACACTTATGCTAATACGGAGATCTCCTTTTTAAGACACCTCCAAATTTTGTTTTTTACGGTACATGTCAGTGTTAGGTCGTAAAATAAAAATTAAAAATTTGACATGCATAAATGCAGTCATACATATATATGAAGACTTAACTGAAAGTTTCAAATTTAAGAAATTGGCGTAGCTGAGAAGTAAGTACATGTTATAACTATAGTTGGTAAGACTAGCATTTTTTTACAGATACAAACAAATGTAAAATTTCGTTCAAATACCATTTTAGGATAATTTGGATTATCAATTTAAAACTTTATAGAATGGCAAGAGTGCATTATTGTGGAGGGTATTGATGTTCAAGTTAAATAAATAGATTCACGCAACATTGGTAATCTATACCACCTATAAAGTTGAACATAAATAAACATGAAAAACTTTGATTAAAATGGAATTTGAACGAAATGTAGATATAAATAAATGTAAAATTTCGTTCAAATACCATTTTTAGATGATTTAAACTTAGGATGATAGATTGTAGTATTACAGAGAACAATGATGTCTTAATTTTGTATAATTCTAAATAGATTTTTTTTTGATTAATTGAAAACTGAGTTATTTATGGCATATTCTTAACCAGGATATGTAAAAGAGTTGCAAGAATACCTACCATACCGGCCTCGTCATTTTATTTTATTTCCATAATTCTTCTAAGAAACTGCTATTTGTTGTTCTGGTCAAAGTCAATGATGCAAAAAATTAAGGTGTATATAAATTTTGCCTGGATATGTCTACAAGATGCTCATAAGTAAGTCACAAACTGCTGCCAACTCGAACAGTATACTTAGATAAAACAGTATAGAATTTCTTATCTGCAGTCAGTAACATCTCGATCGGTAAAGTCGATATAGAGACTTTTTGATCTATCGAAAGTATGTTATCGACTGTACTGTGTAAATAAAACAGTTTATAATGTAAAATTTCAGCTTAGAAGTTGTTATTCTATTAGCAATTAGTGCTTCACAAGCTGATAGAAACTAAATAAATAAAATAGAAAATAGAAAGCAAAACGAAAACATCATTGCCCTCCGCAATGGTGCACTCTACCATCCACGTAGGCATGTCCAGGTTAAATTCATATGCATTTTCTTAATTTTTTGCATCATTGACCAGAACAACAAATTAGTCCTTGCTTGAAAGAATTATGGTAACTAAATAAAATGACTAGGCCGGTATGGTAAGTATTCTTGCTAATCTTTCATATATCCGTATACTTCTTTTCCTACACTGACAGATTCTTCAGGGGTCTGCTGTACCTATACCAGTGAAGCTATACTCTATTTTGAGCAGCATTTCTTCCAATCTTCGAAGCGCTGCTCTTCAAAAATTTTGTACGAAGGTATTTCGTGCGACAGTATCGCCAAACTAGGATGACTACCTTACATTTGCTCAAAATCATTGTATAAATCAAGTGGGTGCATTTTGGAGCACAGCCGTATACTATAGTATATATACAAGAGATGTTCACAGAATCGTTCAGTGATATCTAGTACCTTCAAAAAACTTAAAACTAAACAAAACTTCATTACTATTTGCAAACAAAAATCCGATCGGTCTTTTTCGAGGAACGTCCAACCTACAATGAATAGATTGAATTCATTTACAAGAGTACGAAAATCCTATAACTCTTCAATCTCATTGATAAGCAAATTAGTATTTACTAAGTCAAAGACTCTACCATAATCAGTCTTAACTATTCGAACTACCTCTTCACGATCGATTACCCTGCGCATTTCATTTACGAGAGAAAATTTCTGTCATACTATAGCGCACTTTCAAAAATGCTGAATAGTTTGAAGATATAACATATATACACTTAAGTTTTTATCATGGCACGAGCGTAAAAACTTCTTAGCTTACATTAGGTTGTCAAGGAAATTTTGAAGGAACTTCATATTTGTATACCGATAACAATTTTATAAATATAAGGATGTAATTTTATTGTAAACGGTGAAGTACTGCATTACAATACGTAAAACGCCGAAATTTGAAAAATATGTAAGTCAAGTCGGTATATATGAAAATCCATAAAAAACAGCCATAAAACCTCGATTCGCAATGAACATCCGAAATATACGAGCTCAGTACAGCTCGCTCACTTGTACGCTCGCGCAAATCAAAATTATTCAAAGCGGCGAGTTATAATAAAGAAAGACGGCGCGCTTCTACACAGCGCGCGCTGTATTTCAATACGCGGTGAATATCACATGTGCCGAAACGCTGCGGGGACGAGAGAGCTCGCGCATACACGAAAAAGTCAAGAAGATATGAGAGTAGAACTCGCTCGCTCTTTCTCTCTATGCTTTACTTCCTACTAAAAAATTCAATCTACCAAAAGTTTATATGCCTCATATGCGCACACGCGAGAGGGAGAGAGAGAAAGAGAGTGAGAGAGGGAGAGCCTCTTTCGGGTGGTATATAAGAATATTAGAAATGGACGCGTTTTATTGGGAATTTTACGGTCGCAAACGCCGCCCCCGGCCTACTCTTGCGCGCCTTCTAAAATCACATTCGTGCTCGTGCGCGCTGGCTCTTTCGAAAAAGCGGCGTGTATATAGGGGATAAATTCTTCGATTCCTATAAAAGGTATTAAGTTTTTCGAGTAAATTCTGGCTTGAATTGAGGATGAAACAAAGTTGATAATAAATTTTGACGTTTTTATTAGATCGTAAATGCAAAAAAACATTATTCAGTATACTTTGTATATACATGATATTAATAATTATGAAAGTTCTAGAACACGTAATTACGTTTATAATGTTTCCATTGGGTAGAAGAATTTAGTGTGTATCATTAAAAAGTAATAAAATTTCAGATACATTAAACTTCAGATTATTCAATTCTAAATTTCTATGAGAACACCGCAGGTATACACTATTCGATTTTTCGATAGTCTCTTTTAGGCACGCTGTTTGAAACA
Organism: Torymus flavipes; assembly: GCA_030522905.1. NCBI lineage: Eukaryota > Metazoa > Arthropoda > Insecta > Hymenoptera > Torymidae > Torymus > Torymus flavipes. The sequence continues at coordinate 13,739 of JAPYZO010003102.1, forward strand.
TAATATGATGAAAATTCTGAGGAAAATTCTTAATTTATTAAAAGTTAAAAAATTCAATTAAAATTATATCATACTTTTGTTATAAACAGTAACGGATCTAGTATCTCCTTAATTAACACTCACTTTCAAATTAATAGTGATACGGACAGAAAGGTGAGGCTTTTTCCTTGAAATTAGTATGGAAGTAATATTAAAAATAATTTTTTTT